>JAGDQP010010576.1:22413-55415 GCA_022664845.1 Lepisma saccharinum | reverse complement strand
ATGTTTTATTTTAGGACTTGCTCATCATTTTGTCACCCTTGTGTGAAACTAGGGAAGGGAAAAGTGGCGGAGTTGTCCTGTTCAATAATAACTTACGGCATTCCATCGGTGAGATGGATAGATATTTAATTCAAATAATTTGTTGTTTAGCTATGAACTGTTGAGTGTGTCTACGTGTTTTAACTATTGTAAGCATATTTTTATCTTACAGGGGACATTTTTTCGTCCATGTTTCATGAGTTGTGTATTGTTGCTAAGTTTACACGTTCTAACTCGATTAAGATGTGTAAAAAGATTCCCTGGACATCATATATGTCTGTATGCTGTGCATAAATTTTATTCCTATCTTCGAAAACCGAAGACAGCAAACTTTATTATTTTTCACAACACACTTCTGTCCATTTCTTTGTAGCTGTGCATGAATAATTTACATTGTACATAACTATACCTTATGACTACAAATTATCAAAACTTAGTAATTATGATACAAAATTATACAAATTAATATACATTCTTATTATTATTATCGTTATTAATAACGCACTTAGAAATTTTACAAAATATTAACTTCGTTTGATAAAATAGAGAGCGAAAAGGAGGGTAGGGATCGTTATCTGCAACATTGGATCTATCCCGATATTCAAATAGTGAAGCATTACAGCAGCTTCATTCCTAAATTACAACCACAGACTTCTCAACTTTTAAATATCCTCTACAAAAAGTTGTTTGATTACTTTAGCTTCTAAAACAATATTTTCACTCACAAGTGAACCTTTAGATGGTTCGGTGCTTTCTCGACCAAACTTGGCAGATAAGTAAGGGACATCAGGAAACCACCTGGAAGAGTGATTAAAAGGGCTTTCTTCCATAAAGACGGGTGCAGTGGCCAAAACTTTGAGTAATCCAAGTCTGAAAACAAGTTTATTTGTAAAACGCGCCATTAGTAATGACTGGGCACCATCTATCCACTACCCATTAGTATGCATTATATTTTCACTTCTTGGACTGTTTACAAAAGAATATAGTATTTACAGACTTTCGAATCAGCTACACATATTAATACCACAGCTCATTATATCTCTCAAAAATAAATGTGTGGCAAAAGTTACTTCAGCTACGTATGTCTTAAAATTCTAACCCAGACTGATATATTACGTGACACACTTCTCATTTTTTTTTAAATCGAGCAAGATTGAAGATCACGGCCATGACGAACTTACCATCTAACTGCATTCCACCCAGTGCTCATAAATTAATAGGTGTTTGTTTTCTATTTATCAAGCGTTTTACAAATAAACGTGTTTTCAGACTTGGATTACACTTCAAGTACTTATTCTGTTGAATCAACTTTGGCCACTGTGTACACCTTTAAGATCGAAAGCACTTTTACACCAATAATTCCACAAATAAATGAGGTGTCCATTTCCAAAAGGGTCCTTGTCCAAAAAAAATTGAGATTGAGATATTGGTATTTTTTAGTTCATTTTATCATTTTCTAATATTTTAGTAAGATTTTGTGATTCCAAAACGTCTCCAAAATCATTTCATTATAGTATGAAATTAAAGGACAAAATCATAATTAAAAGTAAGCGTATTTTTTTATCTTTTCCAATATCCTTTTGCAAGGAGGTAAAATATTGGTAAACTAATACAATTCTCCAACTTTGTAAGATATTCATAGATGCACATTTGCCCTAGAGTTTAAATGGAAGCGTATAACATGTGTTTTCGTCAGTTTCCCAACATTTATGGCATTTGGACAAAGACCCGTTTCGAAATGGAACAATAGAATCGTGTCTCCCAGAAATGAACTTGGAATAAAACTAAAATGTTTTCGTACTACCGAACCAAAATTATCTTCGCTAATACGAACTATTTATTTCGCTACGAACAAAGAAATTTTATAATGCTAGTAGTACTACCACGCATAACTATTTCACATTTAATACAAATATATTTTATATTCTACTCTACCATGGTACGCATTACAGTTGTCACCTGCTTCTTGGGTGCCCCTGACTATGAATAATAATAGTACTTCCGGTGAATAGTCTCTGAAAACTAAACTCCTATGTGGAAAATAGATTCTCGCTCCCGATAGTATGTTTTCTTTTTGCCGCGATCACGCCTGCGTATGAATATCACATACAGTCGCAGTGATACAGATTGAACTGTCCGACAGAGAATTTAGTTCTTGTTGTATGTTTGAGATCACTGCACTTGTTTACGATATTCTTTTACAACGTTCGCCAGATAATAAAATATGTCTACAGATTTCATTTAATTATCTCTCAGGATTGTAATATTACCTTTCTAGAGACACACAATTTGAATAATTCCATCAGCTCAAATTTGAAAAGTATGCCTTAGCTCGTATTTAAAAGTTACCATATTCAAATTTTGGTTTTTGAGAATATTTTTACTCACTTTCACGTAAAATTTACTCGACTTTTATTGAGTAGGAAAATGTATTCATTTCTGAGAAAGTCAGTGTGTACAGTTGCAACGTAAGGGGGGGCTAGGGGTACCCTCTCCCTAGACCTCATCTGTCGACACAAGTGAATAATCGCTTGTTAAAATTAATTATTGGAACAAATCGATGGTGGTCCATGACGTAATAGCTACGCCATTTCAAAATTCTTACCTATGCGCTTGTCTGTAATGGTTTATAAGCATCACTCTGCACAATCTGAAAAAAAAGAATAATAATAATGTGTATAGTTTACTGCAAGTGAGCGAGAAGATATCTATCTGCCTTGGAAAGTGAGTTCCCGTGGGGCCCCCAGTTTTCTTCCTTTCCTCGGAATACAGAAAATAAGATATTCCTGCCAAGAGTGTCAGTGTGCGTTAACGATTGCAAAACTCCCAGATTGCCTTACGCTGCCATTAAATCTGTACATGAGATCTCACTTTTAGTTATGCGTTTAACAGTGCCGAATCTAGAAATTTTCCTATGGGGGCCAAAGTTAAATTTTGTCGCCCTTTCCATCGTTAATTAGCTAAACAACGCGACCGGCGACCACATCATTGTCTCCCATCACGTAGTATACTTTTGTTATCTTCTCTGGAGCCTGTTGTATCATCTCTATTACTAACTCCAGTAATGCAATAGACCTGCCTATCTGACATGAATCGTGGTTTTGAATTTTGCAGATGAAGGTAGGTTGTATGGAATAAACAAAAAAAAATGTCTTAGCGCGCCGGTATTGACATTTTGAACACATTTATGTCAATTTCAATTTAATATGTAATTTTACTTCAGGAGCTTTTATTTTTTTAATTTTTAGCTGTTTGCCACCCCTAAACGTGCCACCCGGGGCACTTGCCCCCTTTTGTCACCTGCCCCCGCACTGATATTTAATATTGCCCTATTTATTAAGCTTTCTTTTCTTTATCTAAATATTTACTTTTAATCTTCTACGTTTTATTTTTAGTTCAAGCTGGACATAATATTACTAAAGAAGAGGTTGTGTTCCAAATTAAACCACGTTAAAATGAAGGCATTTTAAAATATAACCTCAATATTTCGTGTCCAACTATAAATACAGCAATTAAATAGAACACTGTAGAACGAGAAGCTTTCATCGCAAAATTTTTAAAGATTGTTTAACTAGAGTGTGTGATCATTTATTTTTTTTCATCAGAAGCTTACACCGTTAAGAATGCTTTTAGAAACGCAATGATCTCACAGAATCTTTATATTAATTTCTTTTTTTGTCGACAGATTTTTGTGAAACTATTAACATCAGCACTACATTAAGTGATGTAGGGCGCAATTGTCACTTAATACTGTTAAAACTGAGCAGACAACTTTATGAGTTCAACATCAGGAAGAAGAAAAAAATGTTATTTACCGAAAAATACATTTTCTCCAAATATGTTACATGACATGTGTGTCCTTGAGAATTTTGGATGTTCCTAACAGTCTTATGCTTTTAACAATCCTAAACCAACTCTACGTAGCACCAAAATAATATATACACAAGAATTCCGAACACCCATATCATATTGCCCTGAACCAATATAAATAAAAAAAAAGTGAACAAGTAAGGAATATTCTAGCTTACACGTTACAGCATTTCCATCTTTTTTATGTATGACTGTTATATCTTATTTTCCATGCTTTTATTGAAGAGTGCGTCATCTTGAACAAACATTGGCAGGAATAAACCAAGACAAAACGTAAAAGGAAAAGGAAAGTGGAACACGGAAGTAGGACAAAGTATTACGTGCTAGCCTAGTGACACAAAAAACTAGGGACAAAAAGAATTTATCTTAAACTGACATTTACTGTAGCATTCAATTTGATTTATGGCTGTAGTTTATCTTTTTCCTTTCCTGCTTTTCGGGTTATGTTTCGACGGCCTGTTCCTTACCCCTCGACGAAGTGCATACGTAACACGTAATTTTTTTGTAAAAGCCACAGGTTCCAAAATCATATGGGATCGCTTATGCTTGTAAACGGTCTTTGTGAAGTTCCGTTTTAATGACCGAGTGGCATGTGAGCTGGCAAACGTGATTTTTTTTTAAAAGAATAGTTTCTTTGTGGAGCTTGAGTTGTGAGTGAAACATATCTTTATGTTGTCATATGGGTAGGATGGACACATTTCTCTTTACCTAAGTTAACTATAACTCAGACATGTCAACCTAGAGAAGTTCAAATGCGAGAGAGTTGCCAATCTGGAAGGAAGAAAATGCGGGAGCTTGCTGAGAAACTAAAAAACAAAACGTGCTAAAGAGTTACAACACAAACGTTAAACCACAGAACACAGAACACGTTAAACCCTCTAAACCACATAATCTCTCACGCATTTTTCTTAGTTTCTCACGCGTTTTGCGTGAGAGTTGACATGTCTGCTTATGCAAAGCCAAGGATGCCAAAAGACCATAAATGAATTAGAATTGGAAATGTGTTTGTGGAGCTTAATTGAATCGGTGAGATTAAAAAGGATAAAATTCCAGTAGGAGGCTCTAAGGCAGAAATAGCCCCCAATAAATAAAATGTTCTAAATTTGTTTATTAAACCGCCAACTAAACGTTTCTTGTTCTGAAATTCTTTTTAATCTCACTGCGCGAACAAAACACGTTTCTGCTCTCAAAGAACCACGTATTTTCCTCACTTACCGATTTAGTCCTAGATTGATGTAGAAGAACAATGATAACAGATACGTGGTGTAAAAATAGACATGAAAAAGTAGAAAAAATAGTTATAGTTTATTTTAGTAACATAACGATATGTCATAAAATAGAAAACTGTGTCCTTCCACAGGGAAATCTTGGTGAAGGAATTGGAATATGCCAGTCATCTGGAAGGGCTAGAAGAAGTCGTGATACGGGACGTTCCTATTCTGACCACCACACTGCAATGGCACTACAAATGTGTTATCGTTTTCAACTGAATTTTTAGTTTTATTGCTTGCGGCAACACTGACTTTTAATCGTTTTACGTCATCTTTTGTTTCTCGTCGCGCTAGATTTAAACAACCACATAGTTACGTATTTGAAACTTGCATCTTCTAACAAGAAGACATTCGTATGAAAAAGCTGGTTGGGAATAGTGTGTACAAAATCTACACACATGATAACGCATTCAACAGGATATCAGCATGTATATTGGAAGGTATTCATATATATCAACTTTCGAAGCAAATAGCAACTTATGAGATTTATTACCTCAACTATTAAGTGTAATTTAGTATTGTGTAATGGTCATAGCATATGATCGTATTAAAGTACATAACCATTCAAGTATCTTTAGTAATATGCAGTAGATCAACCAGCACCATATAATGAATCTCGGCATGTTTTCTGGAAGTGCTTTAGAATGCATCGTGACAGCAAGCGTTTATGTCTAGTTCAAACGAACCTAACACGACTGCGGAACTAATATTAGCTTGTTTCATACTAATGAAATTTATCTTCTGATTGCCAACACTGCATACACAAATCCTGAAACTAAGAACTTTTGGTTAGGTTGTGGTTTCTAAAGTCCTTTCTTATCTACACCTTCATTGATTGGTCAAATTTTTAGTAACGTTCTAAACAAGCTGGTGAGCTTCTGAGGATGTTAACTACAGTTTTAGTTAAGTGGTCTCCGAACCACTCCGTTCAATAAAACTAGGTGGAAATTGAGTTTCTGCCTCAACGTAGGTGTAGAACAGTGCTGAGATATATATATATATATATATATATATAAAGAATATAGTATCAAATTTCTGTAAATTAAAATACCTTCTGAACTGGCGTGGATGGCAACGGCAGTTCTGCATGTAATCGGAAACAATTCCCTTGAAATCAATTCGCGAAGACATCATTACACAAACCTCCTTCAGTATGTCATAGAATTTGCGTGCTCTCTAACAGCGTTGTCGTGGCTTTTTACAAATCATTTTTAAACCATTCTTCTTCAACTTAGCAAAAATAGAGCGTAAGAATTAAAATATGATCCTTTTTAACCTCAACATTGCAATTTGTGACGGAATAATAAATAAATAAAATACTTCAGGAATCTTGCCCTTTTAATCTCATTGAAAGACACGACCATAAAAAATCCCTATTTATTGTAGCGAAATATTCACCATTAGATAGATCTAAGGTAAGTGAACAACTTGGGTATATCAGTTTAATTTGAAGAAAATTTGGTAGTTTATCCATTTTAATATCACCGATTCAATTATTTTTTAAATCATTGCTTCACTAATTAAAACTCTTCAATTGGGCAAATCTACTGCAAGTCATAGTATTAAAAATGAAAGTAAAATGCTGAACTTGGGATACGAACTGAGATTCATTCTGTCGGCCATGCATTCAAAGATTTCCAAGACCCTTGCACTAAACGTATGCGGATATGGTATATCCAGCCACGAAACCAAAGATTAAAACATCCAGGTATAAAGCCTTCTTTGTGTTTGGTGGTACTACAAATTTGAATTTAATTTATGGCCTTTAGGCAACTATGGCTCAGGTCGAAATAGAGATGTATGAAAAATGTAGGCTCCGACCTTGTTTTGAAAATACCATTGCAGAATTTGGACGGTGTAATTGAGGTAAACTTCTAGAAACTCCTCAGTCAGCGTGGTCGGCCGCTGGGATCGAATCCAAAATATTCCGAATTCTACACTAACACTCTTATCAACTGAGCTGCAGCTTTTCGGTCGTTGCACAAGGAAACGAATTTTTCGGAGAGTTCCAACTACTATTCCAGATTTCATACGGTAAAGCGCTATCAGATAGGGAAACTATTATATACAGATGCTTATCAGAATAATGGAAACACCTGAACGAAAGTGCAACTTACCAGATTAATATGGTGTCGGGCCACCTTTGGCCTTCAGAACAGCCTTGATGCGACGTGGGATGGAGGCATAGAGGTCGTGAATGGTAGCAAGTGGAATATTACACCATTCCTCGTGCAGGGCATCGGCCAGTTCTGTGAGAGAGGATGGAGGTGGAAATCGTCGCCGGAGTCGTGTTTCCAAGATGGACCACAGATGTTCAATTATGTTGAGATCTGGGGATTGGGCGGGCCAGGGGAGGTGTTGAACTTCATCCCGATGTTAATCAAACCACGCTGCAACAACTCCAGCTGTGTGAATGGGTGCATTATCATCCTGGAATATGGCGTCATTGTCCGGGAACAACATCCGGACCATAGGATGCAAGTGGTCTCCTAAAATTGCGACATAATCGTTGGCAGTGATGCGTCCGCGAAGTGTGACCACAGGACCCAATGAAAACCATGATATTGCGGCCCACAGCATCACCGTGCCGCCGCCATGTTTCACAGTTGGGCGGAGACACTGCAGATCATACGCTTCTTTGGGCGTTCTCCACACATAAACACGGCCCGTGGTTTGGAATAGGGTGAATGGTGACTCATCCGACCATACCACACGTTTCCAGTCGTCAACGGTCCAAGTTGCATGGTCGCGGCACCATTTGCGGCGTGCTAAAGCGTTCTGGTCCCTGATGAGAGGTTTGGCCCATGCAACACGACCCCGTAAGTTCATGTCATGTAATTCGCGGTAGACTGTGATTGTCGAAACAGGTTGAGGGAGGTGCTGATTGAGTTCCTCCGTCACTTGCGCCGCAGTGGCACGACGGTTCCGCGTGACAATGCGCTTTAATACCCGGCGTGCCCTGTCACTGATGCTTTTCTTCCGCCCACTGTTCCGCTTCCCCGACGTGGTTTTCCCGTGTGTTGTGTAGGCCGTCATCACCTTCGACACTGTCCTTGGCGACACACCTAACACACTAGCCATTGCCGTCACACTCACTCCACATAACCGCGCACCAACAATTTGCCCTCTTTGAAACTCTGAGAGGTCTCCCATTTTACACTACCTCCGTCTGCTGCAGCCACTGCACACTCCTGTTCCACGACGCCTGACGTAGTATGGAGACCGACCTAACACACCACCACCAGCAGTCCGGCGCTGCGGTCTCCACGACACCACAGCCAACCCATACATCTGACGTGTTGCCAACTACAGGTGTTTCCATTATTCTGATAAGCATCTGTAGATATAGGCCTATGAGACATTCAAAGAGGTCGGAAGTGCTTGCGATCTAGGCTCAATTCATGACTCTAATTCCCCTCTCGATAAGAAATTGAATTGAATTGAATTTTATTTATTACCTTTAGCCATCTAAGGCCCAGTTCTTGATGAGAAAGGAAAAGTCAAGAAAACCAATGTAGTCCTGCGAAGTCGAATTATCATAAGTTGTCTTGTTATACCGAAATTCGGCCTGAGCCTTAGATGTCTAAAGGCCATAAATAAAATTCAAATGTCAAACTCTAGAGTCCTGAATTCCGCCCAATCTCAGTCTGGCAGACCCGATTCTAAGATCCGAGCGCGGACTGAAATCGGACGAGCCGACCGGAAAAGTTGCTGATTGGGTTTATCACCCACTCTTCAGCAACATCAAGTCATGGCGGCCATATTTTCCATCGGGTTCGGATCAAGCCAGAAGGTGTGGATGTAGAATTGAGCCGGGCCGATATCGTACTCGAATGCATCAAATCGAAACTAACATTATCGATGACTGTTAAATTCATGCAGTAGTGTGAATTTAAACAAAGCCCTATTGAAACAAATTAATGTTTAGGCTTTTGCTAACTCAACTAAATCCCTATCCCCCCTAAATTATTTATGGCCCTACCTAAAATTGCTGTTATGTGGCGAAAAATCTTAGTAATTTGGTTTGGTTGGGCTGCCCAAGTATTAAAATTTAGGGTCTTCGAACACTTTGCAATTTTCATAAATAAGGCTTTATGCTCCTTCCCGAAAAAATGTCTGGCTATGTCCCTTATTGAACGATTTAGTATGCATTTAGTTGTACAGTATGCATTCAGTCCTCAGGATAGATTTTATATATGATGGCTGTGCAGCAACGTGGCAACATTGTTGGTTGTTTGGCAACGTAGCATTCTTAGGAATAGCCCTCTTTTGGGACATGCCACGCCACGTATTCAGGGAAGTATGTCGCTTCAGTCTGCGCGCAGTTGTGTTTTCTTTCTTTGGGTACCAGTTGCTAGAATCGTGTACGTGTGTGTCAAGTTAGATGTGAGTGTGTGTACCAAGTATTTTGTGTTGTGTAGGGAGATGATTTGATGTGTAAAGGTGCTAATCATGCCTCGTATGTGTGTGGACAGGCCAGACAATTTTTGTTACATATGTGGGGAAGTTACGTTTAAGTTGAGAAAACGTGGCTTAACGCCTGAAACAAGGAAAGCCTACTTCCTGTACTTCGTATGCAAAGTGGGAGACCAGGACCGAACCTGGGTCTCTCACGTTTGTTGTACTACGTGCTCTTCTACTCTTACTGGATGGACGCATGGGAAACGTCGCCGTATGAAGTTTGGAGTTCCCATGGTGTAGCGAGAACCTACTTAGCATACCACTGACTGCTATTTGTGCTTGGTAACACCTATTCATAAAGGTTATACCAAAAACAAAAGGAGACTTTGGTATACCCAGATCTACGTTCTCAGAAACACGGTCACGATGTCCTAATACCAGATCCACCAGAAAATTTCATCATTGATATAGATGATGAAGATGATGTACAGGATACAGAACAGCCCTCAACATCTCAAGATACAGACTTTTCCACAACTTCCCCTGCCAGTGAGCCGCATAAGGTAACACAGGCCGAATTAAATGATCTAATCAGGGACTTAGACCTTCCCAAAATCAAAGCCGAATTGCTGGCCTCACGGCTGCAGCAATGGAATCACCTGGCGGATGGTGTGAAGGTAACAACTTTCCGCTACAGACATAAAGAATTTGTTTCATTTTTCAAAACACAAGGACATCTGATTGTGTGCCACGTCATTGAAGGACTCTTTGCAGCAATGACTATTCGATATATGACCGAGGAATGGTGACTTTTCATTGGTTCCTCCAAATTTTCTTTTAAAGCAGTTTTACTGCACAATGGTAATGTTCTTCCTTCAATTCCTGTTGTACATGCAGTTGATGTTAAATAAACTTATTAAAACACGAAAGAAATCCTTAGGTGCCGGAAATACGATAGATTTATGTGGCAAATTTGCGGTGATTTCAAGGTTATGGCTATTCTGTTGAGTTTACAATACGGTTACACAATGTTTTACTTCTCTTTATGTGAATGGGACAGTCGTACTAGGGATTTATATTACAAGAAAAAAGATTGGGCTCTACGTTCATCATACACGACTGGTATAAAAAGTATCTTTTCACAACCTCTTGTAGATCCTAGGAAGATATTGCTTCCGCCACTCCACATTAAATTGGGACTGATAAAGAACTTTGTGATGATATTGCACAAAGATGGACCGGCATTTCAGTACTCGTGTCGCAAATTCCCACGCTTCAGTTTAGAAAAAAGTAAGGGAGGGGATATTCAATGGGTCACAGGTGCGTCTTCTGCTGTGTGATTCTCAATTTGAACAGACACTTAGTGATGGGGAGCAAGCAGCATGGAATGCATTTCGACAAGTGTGTCATAATTTTCTGGGGAACAGGAGAGCAGAGAACTACAAACAACTCTTGTAGAATCTTCTGTCATCTTACGGCAAGGTTGGGTGTAGAATGTCGTTAAAATTGCATCTTCTCCATTCTCATTTGGATTTCTTTACTGACAATTGTGGTGATGTCAGCGACGAGCATGGGGATCGTTTTCATCAGCAAATTGCAACAAAGGAAAGACGCTACAAAGAGAAAGTGAGTGCGGCTGTGTTAACTGATTTTTTGTTGGAGTATTAGGAATGAAGGAACACAAGTTAGCTACAAACGACAAGCTAAAAAGCCCAGGCGTTAAAAAAAGGCAACTCTTGGAATTCAACATTCGTAGTGTTAGTGCGTTTAACGTTTAAGGGCTCTATGTCAGTAAGAAAAAGGTAATTTCTCTTGTACGTACAACAAACCCAGTATAGAGTTAGTAACTATATTATTTATGCCAGCCGTAACCTATAAGGTAGGGGGGGGAGGACGTTAGAAGAGACCCGATCCAAACAGATTACCATGATTTTCTAAAAAAAACCCAGCACTTTTAGGTTGGATCATGAATAGTTATGGAGGGCTAGGCCAACCTTGACTCTTCTGGTTATAAGCCTGTGTTGCGGATGTATTTCGCCACCAATGCTAACGTAATATATTGAGATGCGACGTTGCCATACCTTCAACAGTGTTGCCACATAAATGAAAACGTGTAGGTACGCTTGGATATATCCCCTTCCTCTGTTACACCGAAACGAGAGCAAATCGATTTTTTTAAATATCATTTCCGTATTCAGCACCTCCAAATTAGTTAAAAGTAGGTGTTTTCATTTATGCAAAAAATGTGTGTAATGAATGATACATCCATTTAATGCAGCATTAACTCTATGCTTTGTGTGAAACAGGAATTTTATGCAATATATTCTGTTCAACATTCAGCAGGCAGCCGTAGTTGTTACCTGTTTCACATTCAACAAGTTCTAGTTTCAATCCCGCAGACATGTTTATCCAGGTTATCCTCAGTAATACAAATTTAGTGCTTGGATGGTGGACTTCTTTCCTACATCCTCACCCCACCCCATTTGCCATAGTTGCCTGAAGACCATAAATGACATTCAAATTCTATTGAACACATACATGGAGTGCAAATTTGAAATGCCATTCTAAGAGGACATTCTCTTCAAGAATAACAGTTCAAAGAAATGAGTGTTTATCAGGAATACTATGAAAATAGTCTCTTAATGCGATGCAGTTAGGAAGCGGGAATCTTCCCCAATCTTCGAGGCAAGACACCAGTTCACCTGTTTCCCACCATACACACATGACTTCTTTGTGGTACCGTTTAAGCAAGTACTTGTCAATCAAAACTACCAAACGCAAGTGGGTTTGCTCCTCTTCCATGGAGTTTAGCGCGATCCTAAACTGTTTGTTGACAGTTCTACAAAGTTCTTTAAGAGAAAATTATTTTAGCTAGAAAAAATTAGATATTTTGATTTTAAAGGACTTTCTTTGTCTGCACGTGAAAGATTGCCCAACATTCACTACAGCCCCTAAAGCACCATACAACACATGCACATTCTAGAAACATGGTACGCATATCCCCGTGGTATATGCGTAGAACATTCTACGAATACCTGAATGTGCGAATATCCTATGGCTATTCCTAAGGTTATCTCAAGTATTCTACGAATATGTCGAGGACAGTTATATGTTGGGTATATTTTCGCAATATTCTACAAATTTTCCTGAAACTTCAATCTAGGATATGTTTTTAATATTCTAAAATGTATTATTCAAGTAATATCTTATTTGATCCCAAATATTCTGGGACATGGTACTGTACACATATTGTGGATCTAAATGGGATATCCCTTAGATATCCTGTGCTGTGTAGAGAGCACACTGACTAGTTCTTTCACATCCCAAAACATCCATCTAGGGTCGTAGTTTTTTCATCACACTAATGTAGGTAGCCATCTTCGTCAGATATGAGTTGGGGTGGTCAGTCCCACGCTCGACCGCCTTTGCGTCCCAAGAATTACCAAGGACACTTTGGAACTCAGAGCGCCAAGCATGCAGTGTTTCCGTCAGGATTTACAGTTAGGGGGGGTGTAAAGTCAAAATTAGGGTGGTGAGGGTGAAGTTTTTTACGGTTTCTATCGATTTTTTCACAGCAAAAATTTTTAAGTTGGGGCATTGTCGAGATTTTGGGGGTTAAATACCCCCCACAGGGGAGGTCTGGCGGAATCACTGCAAGCACGAGAACACTGAAGAAACGTCTGCAGCGTCCTGACCGAGATTTGAACCCACGCAGCCCGATTCGTAGTCAGACGCGCTACCGCCTTAGCACGCCCACTTCTTTCCATATAATACTTGGCCTAAGAACATCAGGCATTGCATAGAATGCATGTTTCAATAAATTTTCAATAATCTATATAATAAGTAAATGAGCGCTAACTAAAGTTCTTCGCGTATTTCAAAATAGGGCGATTTTCCTCCTACGGTTCTTGCACTCACTGGCTGAATTATAATATAATACTAGTTCATTTGCCCGCCCGTTGTATGGGGAGAATAACATATATTCGCAACATTCATCGGGACAGGTTGAGCAGTTGTTAATGATTTGATAGCCATACCAAATTCCACCACTTGGAGGTAGTCAACCCGTCGAACAATATTGTAGTGTGGGTTGCCGCGTGTTTTGCTTTCAAATTTTCCATTGTTCTTACCACCGTCATTGGAATTCAATGGACAAACAGATGGTCGATTATCTCTAAAGATAATATTTTTAGAATCAAAATGATATAATAACTTCCGAAACGGGTCCAATGTCTGTTCATGTGCGAAAAATAATTCCAATTGGCCAAGCGTTTTTCGCGTGATAATAACACAAACACTCATTTTCATTGATATGTGTTATGTATTATTAAAGATCTGAGATAATGAAATATATTCTAGTTGTTTCCCTTTATGTAGTGTGTATAGTCTATGCTGTTCAAAGATTTATTTAAATCTCGGTAAAGACGGTCACAATTAATTAAATTATTTTATGGCTAATACTTTTCTTTATGCAGAGCATTGTCAAATATCCTTAATGCTTTAATTTAATCGCATAGAGAAAAAAGAAATTTGATCTCGAAGGGCATTGCAAAGTAGCACAACATGGATGGAATGTTTGCCTTGCTCCCAAAAGCTAGGATGAACGACCGAAGATACATTCCTTTTACTAAAACAGGACAATTCGACAGCTAAAGCTTATACTAGACTGTTTTTTTTAGATTCATTTAAAAAAAGACACACAAAAAAAGTGCGACATCTATATTTCACACAATGAAATTTGTCAAGAACTTCCCCAAGCACTAGTCCTGTAATTATTTTTACTTGGAAATGTCATAAATTTTCTTGAAATATTTATGTATACTCTGTGAATGAACGAACAATCCTTTGGAAAGGATCTTTGTTTTGGATTAGCTGTGAGGAATGGCAGGGTTGACAAAGTCACGTTTTGGAATTCACGCTTGAACGCTTCCCAATGAACGGTTTGAACTCATAGCTTCAAGGTCATACAATATACAAGCAAAATTCGCGCTAGAATACACACTCTCAGCTACTGTTACTTTCAGAAGATCGATGCAGTTGCTTTCAATACACTTATCGGTGAGAATTGATTGTTACATTTTTTTCCTCTCTTCATATATAATTCTAAACTGATAATCACTTTTTTTTCATTAATTGAAAACAATTGTTGTTTTCGTTATTCATATATTCATTGGGTGTAATTGCATTTGGACCACCTTGGACACATTTATTTCATCTTCGCCTGCATTTAATTTGTGTATGGTTTAACGAGAAACAGAACGAACAAAGAAAAATACTATATCTATGATGTATACGTAACTTTCCTCATTACGCGTCACTTCGATACTTCATGTCTATCACGCCAGAATGACAGAACATTTTGCACCAAAAATAACACGATACTAGAAGCCATTATTTTCAAGACTATATGCATTATTAAGAATATATTCATGGTAATGAGGTTTAATTAGGTCAAGATTCACTCCTCATGTACGAATAGCTAAATCGATTATAACCATGTATACCGTTATAAGATATGGTATTGCTCCAAATATTTAATACGTAGTAACATTTAAACCCTTTCATGTTTCCATCGAAACGGCGCACGACACTATTAATTCATTTTCGAGCATCACCAGATAATTCGGCCAGAATATTCCACGGCAGGTCAGAAATAATTACAAAACAAATGAACAATTTACAAACCGAGCGGCCGTGACTCAGTGCTGGAGCGTTGACTTATCTTTCAGGAGGTCGTGGGCTCAATCCCAGCAGCTGACAATCCAGACTGAGTATTTTTCCTCGATCACACAAGGAAATTGTTGGGATGGTATCTTCAACTTATGTCCTATCCGACACCTTCCCGCATCCTTTCCTCTCCTGTATCCGGACCTACCTTAGATGTCTAAAGAATATAAAAAGAATTCAAGAAATTACATCCCCTCTTCTTCACTACCTGAAAAACAATTCTCTACCTCAAAATGAAGTCAACTATCGGTATGTTGCGGAAGTGTTACTTTGGTGTTGTGACCAGAATACATAAATGATAACTAAAAAAAATCTTCTGGCAGAAACAAGCTTTAAAATTAGTTGTTGTATATATTTTGTAATAATTCACTTTATTTTAATTTTCTTTTTGCTGTTTTCTAATATCTCAATTACTTATTATATTTTCTATTCGTTTGTATCTTAATAATATGAGTCTTCCTTTCTGACTTTAAGTATAATTGTATATGTAACCACATTGTCTCGGGCATATTTTATTGCTTTACACATCTGTGAATGTTTTATGATCAACAGAACCCAACGAATATAAGTTATAAATTAAGTTCAACTGTGAACACATATCCTGTACACTCTTTTTGCAAGGGAATTTCTAACATTTTGTTCAATGGATTGTGTCCAAATGCAGCTAGAAAAGCTTACACTTAAACGTGTTTATAGCAGCTATGCTTCTATGTTAATAAGGATTATATAAATAACATACAGAAGATATATTACTGGTAGAAATGAAAAACAGGTAATTTGAGAAATCTTTACGAATAATTAAAAACTAACAATTCATTTGAATCGAAATGAACCGCAATAACTTGGCTGATTTAACCAGGAAAGGTCAGCACGCTTCTACTGCACCGTTTGTTATGCATTGGAAAACTTGGGAAAGAACATTTTTCGCTTACACCATATTCCTAAGCAAATTAGGATTTGCAGACAAATTCTGAATCACCAATTATAATATCCAATTATAATCAAAGAAGGATGAAGCTGTTTGTCTTGAAAATAGATACAATTTAACAAAGATATGCACAACAAATAAATAGTCTTTAGTTTGTAACTAGAAATATGATCACAGACTACTCTACAAGAACGTATTTGGATATTTGAAAGCACTGAATATAAGATTCTGATCGTAACGTATCTACACGCTCTAAATAGGTACCTATCTCATCGATCGGATGTGATCTGTAATGAAGTTACAATTGTCTCAAACATGGCAACATCTATGACTTAATGCCGACCAAGACAAATGTGTGGTTTGAGGGTTCATGCCAGCCTCTGCAATGTCCCGAGTTCGAATTCCGGCTGGAACAATCGAGATAGCACGAAGTTATTAGTTGATATCCTTCGTTTTGAATGCCCTTCTTTTATCAAGTTTTACAGTGTACGTGAGCGTTTTCCAAAGGTCCCGTGGCATGTTTAGAATGTAGTGCAGCAACGTGGCATGTTATGTAAAAGTGTACTGTGTATACAGATTAATTTTAGTATTTTGAGATGAGAAGATGGGTAAAGAAGACGTGTCAAGATTATCTGACGTAATAACACGTGCCCTGATGACGTGTAATGTCTATTGACTTTATCACATGCTGCAAGAACAAGTAAGAAACCATATTTAAAAATCACATAATAAATTACTTTTAAACACGTGATATGCTAACATAAGAATTTGATATAGGAGATACCGAGAAGGAGATTATTTATGTATTTATTTATAAAACTTTATCATGACGTCTGTTGTTTAATGTAGCTCTATATTTCAAGATAACATGAGTACAGATTTGTACCAGATGAATCTGCTTGTTGGAGACTATTCACCTTTAAGAAGCATGCTGAGACACGAAATAATTACTTGGCTTACATTACGGTTGTGGTGACGTCAGGGATTATTGACCTTTGCTTGGGGAAAGCCATATCTGTACTGATGTTAGAGCTTCCTCCTTGATCGTGTTGGAACATGAATTTTGGCCATACATTTTTTAAATTTACTGACGTCAGAGGTTGTTCGAGGGTTAGAACATGTAATAGAGATCAGATCCCATTGTAATTGTAGTGATACGGTGAGGATTATAACCTTTACTGAGAAATTGAGATTGAATTGAAGTACAGGTGCATTGTTCACAGAGCCTGCTCGCGGGTCATGTAGATGAAAAACTACTTCATTTGGAAAATGTTGATAAAGAGCGTGAAAAAGGCATGTGCTGCCATGAACATATTGAATTTCAACGTTAGTATGAGCAAGTGTACTTACCGTGATCCTATCGAAATAAATGCTTGTGCTTTACCAAACTGTTTGTAACATCGATATTGGTTGAAACATGCAAAAAGTAATTTTGTAGATACCTTATCACCCATGAAACGTTAAGCATGTGCAACTTGTTTTCATAGTACTGTTTCATTACTCATAATAAATGGCTACATATACCGTCATCAGGGGTGAAGTCGATCATTACTAAATGTTGTAATTTTGCACTCTAATCACTTCGTGGTTACATGAAACAATGGTAGTACCTTAGTATCATTGCTACAAAGGTACTACCATTGTTTCACGCGACCACGAAGTGATTAGAGTGCAAAATTACAACATTTAGTAATGATCGACTTCACCCCACCCTGATCGACTTCACCCCTGTTGACGGTACTCTACTTTGTTTTTCTTTTCAAATAAGGTTGGCGAATGAAAACACAAGATTATAATTTATTGTTGTTATTTATTTTCTCTTTTTCAAAATGACTAATAGAGAACTATTTACAATATTGTTTCTTTTGTTTCATAATTTATTTCATATATCTTGCTAGCATATGATAATTTCTCTTTAGATGAACAGTATCGAATTCTGGTAAGATATTATTTCCTCTTACATAAAAGTAAATCAGTACGATGCCAAACAGTCCACAAAAGGTGAAGTTATTGTATTGAAATAAGTTACAAATATTATTTTAACAAGTTAAAAATTTGCTTGGGAATCTTCCTCCGAAGCTGTCAAAGTAAAATGCTTTTTCATTTTGATTAATATAAATGGCATTCCAATTGGTTACTCCACTTAATGAAGAACTTAATGTAATAGTGGGTGCTGCAGGGAATTGTACATGAACAGGTGAAATATCAAATGCGTAAATTCCAGTCAATACATTTCCAGATAAACGATCACGTAAAACCAGCTTCATCAACTAGTCCGTCCACATTGCTTATAGGAGCTAATAAATTAACGATGGAGATAAAGCACACATTTTCGTGAAGGAACAGCCAGCTGTTAGAACACTTCACTTCTTCTAAATTAATTATATTTTTTTCTAAGTAGAGGCTTGAGGAAATACTAACATGTTTTTCCATACTAATACACTACACTACTGTGATGAGTATATTTGGTAATCACACTTTAAGGTTGAGTGTAGAGGACACCACCATCGTCTCACTGGAGGCCATACACATGTGACAAGTAATCATTGTTTACTTTAAATGTTGTCCATAATTGGAAGTAAGGGAAAGGCGGTAGGAATGCCCAACATTGTAGACAACCCAAATCGGAGTTTATATTAACAAGATCAATTACAGTTAAGCTTTTGTCATTTGTCACCACGTATGAGAGCAGAGAAGTGCACTAGAACCCTCATGTTAACTAAATGAGCCCCAAGTTAAAACGTGTCATTAGTATATGCATTTCTGTTCTTATATATTTCTATCATTATATCGCATGAGCGATGACCACTGCAATGACGCCATCTGAGGAGCGAATAATGAAGTAGATGTTATGTGCCATATCTGAGTCATATAGTGCACTTGATTGCGTAGCAGTGTGTAGAAACAGAATGGTATACTCCACATTTTAAAAGTGTGGCTTGTGTTTGATCATGGCAGTGTCGGACAACCATATACGGCATGTCTTGCTGTATAAATTTCACTAGGTACATCCAGACAACTTACCTGCACGAAACATCAATGCAGTATATGGTCTGGGTGCTGTGGATGTGCGAAAGATGGTTCCAGAGGTTTCGGTCTGAGGACACCAGCCTCACTGATAAGCCACGAGAAGCGAAACTGTGCAGCTTGACAACGATACCCTGCCAGCAGCGGTGGAGGCAAACCCAATACAAACTGTTGAAGAACTGGTCAACAAACTCCATGTCAACCATTCGATCGTTAATCGTCATCTGCAGGCCTTTCGGTATGTGTCAAAACTCTGAAAATGGGTATATCCGATAACGTCTTGACGAATGCAGCAGCGAGTTGACATCTGGAAACCCTGCTAGTGCTCACCATCACATGAGCCATTTCTGGAGATAATGGTGACAGAGGATGAAAAGTAGTCCCTCTGCTATAACATTATAAGCAAGCAACAGTGAGCACCTAAAGGAAGGGCCGCAGGAACTGTAACAAAACAAATTCTCTATTGCTGCAAAGTGCTGTTCGGTGTTTGGAGGAATATTTGGAGCTTTTGCCACGTAACCAGACCATCAATGCAGATATCTACTATCAGCAGCTTGAACACCTACGGACTGCAATGTTGGAGAAATATCCTGCTCTGGTTAATCGTAAAGGTGTGCTCATCCACAGTGACAACGCGTGCCCACACACGGCAAGAAGGATCCTGCTAACATCAGGGAACATGGCTGAGAGAAACTCCCCTACCCGGCGTTTTCACCAGATCTTGCACTAAAAGATTATTGCAAGAGTCTGTTTCGAAGTCTGCAAAACGACCTTTAAGGAAAGCACTGCAAAATGAGGATGATGTGCAACGAACAGTGACCCAATTCTTTGCCTCCAAAATCGGTGACTCCTTTCAGCGGGGATTCACCAAATAGTCAACCGGTGAACGAGTGTTTTAGAGTCCGGTGGAGACTGTTTTCCTAACTAACACAAGTGTTTCAGTTAAGTTATCTTTCTTTTCCTCACGGTACAAAAATTCCACATTACTTATCGAATAAGCCGATATGATAGAACCAAACAATGCATATACAATACAGGAAATAGACTCAGCTATTGCTGCACTAAAGGATATTTTATATTAAGAGGAGAATCTTTTACAAAATCCCAGATACAATCATCTATACTTTTTGTAGGAGACAGAATAAATAGATAAAAATGTATAACTATGTGCAAAATCATGAAGAGTAATTGTATGTGCAGTGTTTTGATGAAAGATACGAATACCAAGAAAACAGGGTGAAAAGACTTTGAAATTATGTTTCTTTGAAAATCACGGATCAGTGAGCGCGAGCTTAAAATGTTGTTCCTACCTAGACCTGCAATTTGTTGAGATAGAAATTCTCAAACTGGAAATGGTTCGTATTATGTCTACCATTAAAATGATGTATTTGCTACAAATCCAATCACAAGGTTTTTCGGTACACTACTAAGAATTAAATCAGCAATATTCATATGAAGTTATATTTTGCGAAATTGTAATTTTTCGTCTTTATTCTTTAGGAAGTGGTAATTTTTATATATTTTTTCCTATAAGAAATTAAATGAAGAGCCAAGCCATCAGACAAAGTAAGACATCGGGCCGTGCACTTAATAAAACTATTTGTAATACAACTTTAGAATTATAGTTGTCAGCAGCTATTAAACAAAATGAATCGTTGTTAAGAAACAATTTTACACGTTAACTTACTTTATTTAGAGCGAATACGATCTAAACCAGCAATATCAGTAAAGAGACATCCAAAGATTTCAAAAGGAGCATTACCACTAGCAATCCGCATTCTTTTACTATAACGCATAATTGTCCTCAATCGTACTAAAGTGCCTCGCAGTATCTTTGTGCCACAAGGCACAGAAGCTATGAGTTTTCGCAGCATCTTCAGAATACTTAACTAACGTGTCCAAGTATTTTCAAATAGTATACGGACCAGAAGATGATGAGAAACTATTTTATAATCTAAATGCACAGCAGTTTGACTGCGCAGAGAATGAAGAAAATTGTTTACAACAGTGCTACATCATCAGATTGTGCTACTTTGTAACAAGTACAATATTAATAAGTAATTTTAATATACATTGTTTTGTCCATTTTTAATGAAAACTTCTGGCAGACACAATGTGTGATAATTTTGTCTTTATTGTAGTATATTTCATTTATACAAAATAATGATTGTAATCTTTGGTCAATAAATGCGTATGAGAAATTTATATCAACGCACGAGGCTATGAGTAATAACTGTAATTACCCTTTTCTTTCTTTTGAAAATACGTATGTAACATGTTAATTTGTTTTGTCACTAAGTTGCTAATGTGCTGATTCACAGAATAAAGCATTCCCGAATATATGCTTTTGCGTGCTTTTCTTTATGTTAAACGTTAAACATCAATCTACGACAGCGGCGACATATTGTTTCTTTCTTCCTACAGTAGTAACAGTCGCGTACCGATAAATCATTTTGATTTCTACGCAAAAATCGTTGTATTCAGGTTGAAAGAAAACACAACTGATTCGTCATAGCTATCAAGGTTCATTTTATGTTATTATATCATCTATATGTGTATCTATGTAGCCCATGTGGACTTAAATTGTAGAAGTCAATGGCTGTTATAAATGTATGTTAACGTTTGTGATGTCTCAGAATGACTCTAATAACTTATTTGGTTTTGTAAAGATCGACAGCTCACGTGAGCGAATTGAGTAAGAAAAACTCATCACCTTTGTCAATCAGTCGGTCTTGAAAATCTGAAGTGTTCACCACACGACATCGTGTCGTCTTTCAATACGTGCTATTGTTTCAAACTAGCTGCTGTATTCGCAAACCATTATTTTCCAGCCACGTAATAGACTGATATTTGGTTGTACGATATGTAAAATTTCCGAAAACGGTCAAAGTATTGTTTTTTTGAGAAAAGTTTTCGTGAAATCGGCAAATTGACAATATATGTGTGTTAGATTTTGTCACCACATATTGGTACATATAGTCTTAGGATGAACAAAGAAAAAGGACGATTAGTAGTAACATAAATAGTAGTATTCTTGTATATTGGTTACTTTCGCTGAAAAGTTTCATAAAACTTGTGGTGTCTTTTCATACTTTTGAGTATCCATCAGAAGCTGAGAGAGAGAGAAAGGGAAATTCGCAGCAATATAAAGATATACGCAACGTTATTGTACTAATCACTACAAAAACGTGAACTATGTTCTTTATTGACCTACACCGACTAAAACTACACAGTAAAAAATAGCTGTGTTAATTCAACACAATGCGGTGTCCCAGCGTGACTACCACTTTTGTTTGTTAAATCAACACAACACATGGTGTTGATTTTGGTACTGGGAGAAAATAAAAGTTGCGGCTGCAGTTAGATTTGAATATGGTTTGCTCAGTTAGTTAGAAGTCCAGCGTCTTACCAACTTCGCTAAATCGTCAGATGGAAAGTGCGCTAGATTGAAACAATATAGAGGATAAAAAATATTCCTGAACCCCAAACACAAACAAAGATACTCCCACGACTTATGCCCTGATTTAATCACTTTTTCATTGATCAATTAGGGATGACAATCCCCATTTATTGAGAATATGTTCCATTTCTATGAAAGCAAGCACAGCATTTGGCGTGTTGTTACGATAAGAAAGCAGTAATGCTATTCAAGTGTTTGGCTGTCGCCATCTTGCTTGCTTTCATAGAAATAGAACATTCTCAATGAATGGGAATTCTGCTTCTCTATTGACAAATAGGAAGTGATTAAACCATGGGATAAGTCGTGCAAGTAACTTAGTTTCTCTTGGGGGTACAGCAACATATATTTGATCCTCTACACTGTTTAAATGTATAGTGTAGTAGTTTAATTCAAATGTTGTTCAGTAAATATCGTTTGCATCTAGTACCTTTCCTGTCTGACGATTTAGCGAAGTCGGTAAGACGCTCGACTTATAACTGAGCAGCCCATGTTCAAATCTCATTATAGCCGTCAAGTTTTTTTTTTCACAGTACCGAAATCAACACCATGTGTTGTGTTGATTTAACACACAAAAGTGGTAGTCACGCTGGGACACCGCATTGTGTTGAATTAACACAGCTATTTTTTGCAGTGTAGTGTGCACCGGGAGTAATAGCTGTAAACGAACAGTGTTGAACATATTTGTCTCATCAAGTGAAGCCTTTGTTGAGGGAAGTCATCCTTCTACGAAGAACGTTTGGAAGAGATTATAATCGTTTTCTTAGTGCTCAAGTGTTCAATATCCCCTCCCCTCAATTCAATTCTCACGAATTGTCAAACTACGATTTTCTTATTTTAATTAACAGCTAAGTTTTGAAGTGACAAAGATAAGGGACTTCTCCCGTATGGGGACGGGCGTAAGCGATAGTGCTGTTACCGCCCATAAATTTCAATTTGTCTTATATTATCATATTAAAGTGGATACTCTATCAATTTCCCGGATATTCATCCCTTCCTACGTTTTAATATACAATTAAAATGTTTTATTTTTTCCGACATGTACAGGTTATAATTCCTGCCCATAAAAGATTCCTTTGATGGTATCATCATTCCAATCGTTAATTTTATATATTAATACTGCACTTACAACAACGAACAATAAATATTTACTGTGATCGTTTTTGTAAATAGTACTTCTTTTTGTAATTTGTGTTTATATTTACCATAGCCAGTACCATGTTTTGCCATAACTCCGAATGGTGCTACGTTTAATATGTGTTGAACATTTGCGTATTTATTGAAATGATACTGATACATGGCTTTTCGTAGCACATTTCGGATTACGGGTTGCCGGTAGGTGTTTATAAAGGTATCTGTGGTAGTTATTTGCAAGGGAATAAGTGGTATAGACCGTACATATCGTTTGGAGCCTTCTGGCCATGATGTAACGTTTATCTCTTATTTACCCAGGGTGTATAAGGATACGCGGACCAGCGATCTAGAACCGTCACTCCTACGTTTTTTTAGGTAGTACCGGTAACTCACTTCTTAACAAATGGTGTTTATTGCCTTATTTCTTTATTTCGCATATTTCTTAATGGAATCTAACCTTCATATTTCTTAATTCAGTAAATAGCGAATTTGATGCGTATTTTGTTTATAACTTACTGCGCTATCCCATATTCTACTGTTTTCATAATTCCTTAACAACTCCCTAGATGGCTAGATAGGAGAAATCTATTGCCAACCTTTGCTCGGTTCTCATTAACTTCAAGTTAGCTAACCATTAATTAAAAGGCGATTGAGAAACGAATGTTCAAAATAGAGTTACGGTCAATCTTAATTATGGATTAGTTAACAGGAAAATGAAAAACTAGGCCTCATAAGCAAAAACGTTTGGTTCCTCATAAGCAAAACAACACGTGTGTCAAGATAAAATGCATTAAACGAAATCTTCACAGAGAATACTAATAAACCACTTCACACATTATGAATGAAAATATTGTAATAGCAGCCACCTCTGATAAGACTGAAGAAGAATCGAAACAGTTGAAGAATGATGAGAACGAAAGTCTTCTAGAAAAAGACGATCGCATCTGTCCTCGTCTTTTGGTCAGTTTATTTTCTCTCTTCTGTTCCCTCTTGATGAAGAGAGTAGAAACGACTCACCAGAAAAACTGAGTCGATTGAGTGCCTCCTGTCTGCGACGGTGTTCATCCTGCATTCTTCGTTGTCCCTATAGACCTCGGAACGAATCCCGACTCTGTCCGTTGCAGTGACGTTTCATTTGTCTTTGAAAGTACGCAAGGAATCTTCTTGTATCTATCACGATTTACCAACCACTCACCAGATGGTACTGTGACTAAAGGCGACCTCCTCGACTCAAGTTAATGTCATTCTTTAACTTCAGAAGAGTAGCCTAGTAAATATACAGAGTGAGTACCAATATTACTGTTCAAATTTCTCTTCTTTTTTTTTACGTTTTCTAGTATTGGCGCCAAATATCTAATATAGGAGGAGAAAGAGTACCTCTTTTATGAAACCTCCTCTCCCCCACAACTGAATAAAACTAATATTTTCAGAAGGTTGAAACTTTAATGAATCATATGAAAAATGTTTACACAGGAAGAAAATGATTCAAAGGGTCAACATCCAATATGGTTTCCAGCCGCAACATTATATTTAAACAATGATTTCTTTTTTTTTTTTTAAATCTGAGCAAGAACTAGTAACAATGGAATTAAAAAACATACTTTGTTTTATTTGGCTCAGACGGCAGTGCGTCTGACTACGAATCGGACGGCCCGAGTTCAAATCCCGGCCAGGATACTGGAGACTATTCTCTCAGTGTTCCCATGCCTGACGCTCTGAGGTGCACTCAGCAACCTATCAAATTGAATACTGGAGTGTCCTTGCTACTCTTTGGCACGTTGGAAAGGTAAAGGCGGTCGACCGTGGGACTGACAACCCCATCTCACTGAGCACCGTAGGTCAAGAAAATGTAAGCGCTACCTCAACATCGCACAGGGGATAAATTTATCTTTTTTATTTGCGTTTACTTTGTTTTATTTGGTAAATAACAGGCAATTAGAGAACATTATTGTTGTGTGTATCCGTATATGGGTATATGCTTACAAGAAAAGCATAAAATCTCAGAAAATTATTTTTACGAAATTAACTATTTTCCGTTTCTCATACAGTTACGCTACTGTTACTTGGAAGTCCAATCTATTAATAAAATATTTTGTTATGTATCCTCCATCAACATACAAAAATATATGGTTATAACTTGCTTAGAGAAAAAATAGCATATGTAAAGTAAGGCAATTTATGTAACAAACCTTCAATTTACAGAAACAAATTATTTTGTGAAAACCATTCGTACATCATAACAATAAAACAGTACATACATGATTTGAACATACTCAGATTTCTAAAGTAGTTATTTCCTTGCCACAAGCACTCTGTTCTTAGTGCTTCAGCCATATTTCCAAGAGAATCACGAAGGACGGTAGTTCTTCGAGTGACGCTAAGAAACGAGTCTGTTAGCGGTACTCACATATATACAGCTAATTTCGGATCTAGCGAACCATAAACCCGACTTTTCTGCTTGAGCTTGCATTTGAAAGCTCTTTGCCATGCTAAAACAAAGAAAAAAATGGGTCGGTAGGGTCTTCCTGGGGCCCCCTCGAGCAGTTCGAAAAAAATTCAGAATTTCACATTTCTGGTGATAGCACTGAACCCACACCATATAGGCGGCCGAAACTTCCGGAATCGTAATCTACTGGAATTGAACCAACGACCTCTGGAATGCACGCCATGCTCTACTTCTGAGCCACGGTCGCTCAGTTTAATTTTCATCTCTCTGTCACTATTATCAGTGCTACTTATTTTCCACAAGAACTCCTTCTACACATCTACTATAAATCTTACTGTGTGGAACATATTTACGTTTACGCAACTAAAAATTAAAACGACTCCCCATTACGTTTGTCTTTTATCCTAAATATCTAAGAATCTTTTCTCCTGAGGATATAAATGAAGGTATATTAGTTTCTCTTTTAAAAATATTACAATTTGTGCGAATATGATTTAAGTAAAAATAATTCATAACTGGTCTTACATACAGAGAGAGAGAGAGAGAGAGAGAGAGAGAGAGAGAGAGATGGGCATTGCTCCACGAGGCAGAAAATTCTCTTCAGCTCTGTCATAAAGTTAGCATGATCACATAAAAATGTAATGAACAGAAGCCAAAGGTGTTTGCCACTCGCTACTGATTAACCTTACTTAATGGAAAATATTTCTAAACCATTTTTCTAAACAAAGATAAATTATATGTCTGACTTTTCTTCCTATTTCAGTTCCTCATATGTCACAGGGAAAAAGAGACCAGCAATGAAAACAACTGTCAACCCTGTTCAAAATCGCGCGACCTAGTCGCCTATTGTACAGTGCTTCCTCAGAATATATGGAAAGTTAGTTTGGTTCCTCCTCTCTAGACGCCCTCAGAAGTGATTCTCTCTCTCTGACCAAATCTTGTCGTTGCGACAAAGTTGCCTAGTATGCGGTGCTTCATGAGGAAGCATGGATTTATATTGTGTGGGACTCGGTCGCGGCGACGAAGTCGCCTAGTATGCGGCAGAGCTAACACTAAATGACAATTGAAAATGAAATGTATTTAACTTTATACATTACAGGTTTGCGTAACATTTCGACTGACAGAAACCTCAGATTGAGTGTGAGGCTTAGTCTCGAATAATCATTAGTTTACTGTTATCTGGTTATCCATAACAATATAGCAAAAGAAAATTCAGACAGCTTTCAAGTTGAACAAGATATTTTTCTCACGTAACTGGTTGTTCCAACAAGATTGAATTAGGTTACTGATAATAACCAGAAGAAATGTTCTTCAAGCTAGTTAGTTTTACACTTGTTTAAGAAGTGCAACACGATGTTAAGTTTTACCAAGTGAAAGCAAGTAACTGACAACCTTGATTCAAGTCGGCATGCTATCTAGGTCTCTTGTAAGATATTGCACTGTTGTCCTCTTGCACATGGATCCATCAGGTGTGCCAAAATTTTGAGGGACAGGTGTTATACTATATGCCATGAGTTTATATACGCTCACTAGATGTTCTTGAAGCTGAGATTTTACAAGTATTGTGAAAGAAGTATCTCGCTGTTGGTATTTTACAAGTAGACCGTGCGTCAGATGCTTTTAACTTCCCCACTTTAGTTTTGTTTGCCACGGATTTTACATTCAGTAGCGGAAATATGACAAAGACATTCTTCTCAAGTGTAACTTCACCTTCTTCAGTCTGAAGTCTTTCCTGCAGAAATCTCACCTTTTTTATTTTCCTGCTTCTTTAGAAGTCAGAACATTGTATTCCATATCCGAATATAATAAATTTTGGTGTTTTCTCCCACGCAACTTATGCGACTTCTATGATGAAACTCAGTGGTCCTTTGTAAAATATTGGGTGGATTCAAAGATTTAAGTCTAGAAAAGGTGGGGCATCGACTCAAGGAAAAAGAGAGACACGGCTAAATTGGGACGTCTGGACACCTTAATTACGGTTCGTATTGATATGTTAAACCTCCAGTGCTTAGTAAACTGTATCCTTAACATGTTTTTTAATAAGTAATCTACAATATATATCGTTCTAAATAAATAATAATAATATACGGCAAATAATTGGGTGGGCTTAGGCCCCACGGGACCATGTAACTTGGCGTTACTTGGCGAAGTTCAGTGTTTTTGATGTTATCCTTCCAAATAGCTGGAACACTATGAACAAAGTACTTGTGGAAAGGAAGCCATTGTCTTAGAAATTTTAATATGTTTAGATAATGTATATTTTTTTATACTTATAATGACAGACAATAATGTTTAGCTCTATGTTTATACCATAAATTGTCTATTTACATATGCTATTCTCTTTCCGTAACTAACGAAGCAAGTTAGAACCATAGATTTTTGTATGTTAATGGAGAATACATGGCGAAATATTTTAGTAATTGATTTTGCTTCCAAGTAACAGTAGCGTAGCTGTAAGAGAAAAGGAAAATATAAAATTTCGTGTATCCATTTACACACCATATATACTGTATATATGTGTGTGTGTGTTGCGGCTGGCGGCCATATTGGATTTTGACACTCTGGATCACATTTTTCTTGTGTATTCCAGTATTGTTCTGAAGTTTACGCCTTTCTGATCTAAACGACGAGGAATGGATTTATTTCAAAGGTACTAAGCCTAAGACTATTTTGAACTCAAATCGGATACAACAATAAAACCAAAGTTGGGGATTGACCCTTTAATTTGGCTATTTGTTATTGAAATCACAGTAAAGCAACTCTACACGATAGCCGTTCATACATATTTTAAGTATGTTTCTTGTCGTGGAAGTAAAGTAGATACGGATTTCACTGAAAGTGCTATTGGGCAAAAGGTTCAGAAACCATACCATATCCATAGAATGCACCAAAAATCCTGTGTAGATTTTATAGGCCAAAATGCATTCTATGCATTTAACAAACCAATTAGCGTTTCTAACGCAAAAAAAAGAAGAAAAAACCTTGTTTGAGGGGGATGTTTTTCCGTTTACCAGAATATAGCTGAATCCCATACTAGTGAAATAGCAGGTTATCTTCCATTCCCCCTACGTAAAATAGCGTGCATGTTTTTTATTTGCAGGTGAACAAACATTACAAAAAAAAACGAAACTCATCCTCATCCTAGACTGAGTCGTTGTATTTAAAAAAAAGTATATTAAAATGAAATTATATGGGAAAGTTCTGCACACAATGGGCTGAAAATTCCAGTCACAGCATAAGGAAAGGAATGCTTAATAAAAACGTTAAGAGAAAGTGCGTAACAACAAAGAAGCACAAGGGAACAGCAAAGATAAAAGTTAACATGCAAACCTACCACAAACATCAGCTACGTTAGAGAGCCAACAACCATGTTGTTACATGTAAATGCTCGTCAAATAGAAGAGAGGGAAACGACCTCTGAAAAACGTTTTCTACTTCCAGCAAAAACCTTTCAAGGGGAACTCCTGGTTTCCTTATGTACTATAGGCACCGTAGTATTAAACTTTCACAAATAGACTGGGCGAAAGCAAGCTAGGAAATGAGACGATTTGTAGTCCCTCTTTTATTCCTTCCTGGTTCACAGACAACAGGGAGGAACAGGGCATGGAGAAAGAATCAAGATTTTTTTTTCTAGAAAATGTGAAGCAATCTCGATCTCTACGCAACATCCACCCACACGCACCCACAACTAACATCGTAGTAACGTAGGGCGTAACAGAGAAGGGGAGTCAAAGAACGCTGACTCCAGTTAGGAAGCGTGCGTATAACGAGAACACATATGGAAACAATGTATGTGTGTGCAAATCGCGTATGCAATAAAAAAATCAGCTAACCTGACTTTTCTAACCTAAGCTAAAATCAATGGACAATAATTTTATTAAATTTCCCAGTTCGTACATAAATAAAAAGGTTAGTTTTCTTTTTAAATTTGAAACTTGAAGTGCTGCTCTATTGCTGCTTTATTTCTGTTCATAGCTAACAGTAAACTATTAAATATTTCCCGAAATTAATTTTACAGTGAAACAGTAAATGCAGAACCTGTATTTTATTATTATTATTATTATTATTGTTTCTTCAAAACATGAAATTACCTATTGTTGGCACCCTGTAATCAGTAGTTGCCCTCCCTTGTTGCCCGTTTAGTGGCACTTACGTTCACTATAGGTTTTCAATAATTGAAGACGTGTACCAACTATCGGCATAGCTGATCCCAGTAGTTGGCACCCCTACCAAATATCTGTTACTGTGAAGCAACACCTACCTGAAAATACTTACGATCTTTGTGTGTGTGTGTGTGTGTGTGTGTGTGTGTGTAAGAGAGAGAGAGAGAGAGAGAGAGAGAGAGAGAGAGAGAGAGAGAGAGAGACACTCCAGATCAGCTTTCCGATACGTTAACCGTAATTTCCAAGCTAGCAACTCTCACGCAGCTGCTTGTCAAGTGTTTTTTATGGTTCAAGTAGTATTGCCTGCGCGAGAGTAGACTACATTTTTTACATTAGTTTCTTTAGTTCAGAATGGTTTGTGGTATCCTCAATTCTTGCAACGTTAATTTAACTCATTTCCCGATGTCATACAGTGATGAACTTTTGCTGTGAAGTAAGTCGGGTGACAGTACAATATTCCATTGTTACTTTCATATATTTCTCTACGTATATTTATATATTTTAAAAGCATATTTTGTAATTTATAAGTATGGACGGACTTCTTTATCCTAAAATAAATACTAACATGCAACGAGCTGTTGTCTGACTGGTTGCAGAACACTTTAGGATTCGGGTCACAAAACAGTAGCTTAAGAAAAAGTATTCGAACACCGAAATAAGTCGAAGAAAACAAAATCTTTTTAAGGACATATTTTCTTAAAGAATTCGTACTGAAAAAAAAAAGTAATTTTGTTTATGCATGATTGAAAAGAAGCGCATGGGCCACGCCAATTCAAGAATGTGTACAGTGATTGTATATGAGAGCGTGGCCCATGGTTTTCTTTTTAGTCATGTATAAACATTTTTTTTTTTTACTTTTTAGTACGAATTATTTAAGAAAAGAATGTCATTAATTTTTTTAAATTATTTTTCCGTATGAGCTCTTTTTAGATCCGAGTGTTAGGAAGAGGAAAAATGTTATCTATTAAAGTAAATCTCCTGTTGACTTTGATACCAGAGTCATCATCATCATCATATTCAGCCGTTTTCTATCCACTGCTGGATGAAGGCCTCCTCCTTTTCTTTCCACATATCTCCGTCTGCTGATATCCTCATCCATGTAGCTCCTGAAAAACGCTTGATTTCATCTACCCATCTTACATTTGGACGTCGTCTTATTAATATTTAATTATTAATTCGAGTGCATGAATATTTGTAAAGGGCATAGTCCTGAATCGTCGTGTGAACTAAAGGACTGGCCCCTTGTCCAAGAGGTTTCTGGTTAGACTCAACCCTGGAAAAAACTCTGTGATCTATCTTTTTAAAATGCATATTTGTGCGTTTTAAAAGCCTCTAATCCATGTAATCGGAAGTAGTTACCCAAATGATGCCAATGTTTATTTTTTTTTTTTTTTTAACATTTAACAGCTTTTGAATTTGACAAGAGCTGTTTACATTTAACAGTATTGAACTTTCTCGTATATTGTAAGTATTAAGAACCCCCCCAAAAATGCTTCTGGGACTCTATAGGATGAGGCTATACGTATTGAAAAAGAAAATTCATTTTAGCTGATATAATACTTGATGCACAGTCAATGACGTCCTCATTTTCGGTAGTCAAGTGTAAAAGGTAAATTTAGCTTCCTTGCAATACGTATCGTTTCATACCATATAATTAGTTAATTACTACCTGGCCATACTTTACAAAGTTGTAATAATGTTTTTTTTTCGTTTTTCCTCAACTATGAAAATCAAAGACACTGCGATTTGAATTTCAATTTTGAATTTTAGTTTTAAGGCCTTTAGGCAACTTTGGCTTAGACCGGATGGATGATGATGGGGTGAACTGGTGAAATGAGAAAAGTGGAGGAAGCGGAAGAACCCCGAGGAAACCCATGAACGCGGTGTTTGTCCACCACAAATCCCACATGGCATGAGCAGGGATCGATCTTACGAGCCATAGGTGAGCGCTCTATCACTTGAGCCACCGCGGTCCCTCGAAGACACTGGAGTTGAGTTTATTGTCTATTCTTAGTGCGAGGCTTAACCAACATTAATATTGGAGCAGTTTGCAATAACTTGAAGCGAACGTGAAGAATAGTCGAAAAAGAATGAATTAAATATGTCATAGCACAATAAATGTATACTGAAGAAAATCCTTCAGAATCGAAGATTGGAATGAAATGAATTGACTATATCGTGTTTGTAAGGTAACGAAGAATTTTCTTCTGACATTCTTCATTAACATATAAAACAAAATCTCTTTGTCCTTTAGTACTGAAAAGTATATTCACTTTTTAACTAACACTACTGCTTCTATCTGTTCATAACTTGGTGGGGTGACGTCCTCTTGCTATTTCTCTTGATAGAGATGGGGAAATAGCGGCAAGGGTTTCAATTGAAGGCACTATTCCCATATTTGACAGGTGAGACAGTACATTTCTGTATAAATTCTCTATTCAGTCGTCGTAAATGAGACCACGGACGCTGTTCTAACGTCTTTCTCTCTCTCTCTCTCTCTCTCTCTCTCTCTCTCTCTCTCTCTCTCTCTCTCTCTCTC
>JAGDQP010010576.1:0-22403 GCA_022664845.1 Lepisma saccharinum | reverse complement strand
CTCTCTCTCTCTCTCTCTCTCTCTCTCTCTCTCTCTCTCTCTCTCTCAGTCTCTATCTATCTATCTATCAACCTATCTATCTATCTCTATCTATCTATCTATCTCTGCCTATCTATCTATCTACAGACCCATCCAACTCCTTAACCAGTGTTCCTCAATTGTCTTAAATTTGTTTCCTTCGTTGTTGCTTTGTCCGCGTTCTTTTCCAATCGATCCCAGGTCAGCTCCTGATCTATCAGACGAAACACAAAAAAGCAATGAAAGAGGTGAAGGAGCAAAAGAAACGCTAAAGAAGAAGTAAAGGAGAAGGCAGTAAAGAAAAATGTGATTTATTAGCAGAAGACTAGAAATCTTTTTCTTAACTTTTTTGTCTCCTAACATACTTAATTGCAGTTCGATTTTTTTTCCCTCTGATTATTCTTCCTTCAGATCTTTTCTCTTCTCTCTTTTGTTTTATCTTCTTCCTTTGTCTTCCAACGCTTCATCCTAAGAGTGGCTTCTCTAATTAGTTGAGGATGCGGTGTCGCTTCGGTAATTGATGACGGTTCAATTTTGCCAGTTGCAGAATGGACGATGCACTCTGCCCTCTTAATCTTTTACTAAAACTTGCAAAATTGGTTATTTAAGAGTAGTGAAACCCTAGCTAAATATGTCGCCACCAGAAGTAAAGGGATATAAGTGATATTGACGAAGAAAAATTTCGAATCTCAATCTCCTTTTTAGGCCTTTAGGCAACTATGGCTTAGGCCCGTATGGATGATGATGGGATGAATTGGTGGAATGAAGAAAGTGGGAGGAAACGGAAGCACTCCGAGAAAACCCAATCACACGGTGTTTGCCCACCAGAAAGCTCAAATAACATGAGCAGGGATCGATCCGACGACCCCAAGCACCAGAGGTGAGCACTCTACTAACTGAGCCACCGTGGACCAATAAAAACTTCGAGGTAATCATTTATATATAACCCGAAATATACGTGACACAAAATTGTCATATATTTTTTTTTAATTGACACATTAAAGTTCAAGGTTTGTGTGCACAAAATATGACAGTTATGTGTGACATCTAATTCGCGTTATATAAAAATTATTACCTCCAACTTCCATTTTGGGTCGCGGAGGATCAATGGTAGAGCTAAGGGTTGTCGGTTCGTAAGTCGTACAGTTGCCAGTGTTTCCAATTGATTTTAAAACTCAATATTTAAAATTGTTATATTACCGTTGCACATTTCCGAACCAAATTTGACCTTTAAGTGCTTGGACAGGTCATAGAGGTACTCAGTTCATTTTTTTAATAATTAGTTTCATATTATTTGTCATATTCGTAGAATATTTAGGTACTAGGACAAATAATTGATGCAGTCAGGAGTCCCCGACCTTGTCAGTGTTGCCAACCAGTTTTGAAAAATATTGCTTTACGTTGTTTCAATACAGTTAGATTAACGAAATTTGCCATTTGCGTACTGGGATAGCTGACTGAGGTAGTCAGTACGCCGCAGATACAGATGTTATAAGTGTTGCCATCAAATTAAAAAAAATCAAGTTGCTTCCATACCTTTGGATGTACACGCACCAAATTTCTCATTTACATACTGGAATAGTTTATATAGTATTCTGTGGGCCACAGGCGCTGAAGTTGTCAATATTACTAACTAATTTCAAACATTCAATATTCCACATATTTCCATTCTGTTGAACGTATAAAATAATGGGCATTTACGTCCTGAGATGGTTTTTCCAACTCATTTTAAAACATTCCAAGATGTAACTGTTTCCAAAATAGTTTATTCACCCTACACAAACCACAACGTGCTGATAATTCGGCTTGTTAAATATGCAATATGTTTGCATCAATACTTTGATTATTTATTTTATCTCATGTGATTGTCTTGGTAATGAGGAATCGTATTGTTTAACATTTTTGTAATCTAATAAGTAGTGGTTGAATAAAACGTTTGTTAAAATATTAAAAAGTCGGTAAGATTCTAGACATTGAACTCAACGAACGAATCAGTTCGAGTCCCGATTCAGATATCTTCCTCCGCATTTTTAATCGTAATATCTCTGAAAATTGAACTAATGTATCTTTATTTTATTACTCAAGTTACTCGCAATTTCCATGGACTCATTGCCGATCAACAGTCCACGACGTTACAAGCTAGGCCACAAGGGCTGGGTTGCTACATTTTGTAATTTAAATTGATCTTGATATGTGGAAGATTAAAAGCATAAATATATGAATATGATAGTCGTAAGAGAGACAAAAGCTAACCATTAGAAAAATCTTCAGTTTCAGGTATAACACATAGTATATTTCTTCTCATAGTCTATATCTACTATCCAATAGTTTTAAGATTATAATTTATACAGGAAGAGACTCTCGTAAAGAAGTTGCCTTAATTTAATATACCACAAAACCCCGTATTTGCGATTTCAGATTTCAGTAGCTTACTGGCGCTCGAAAATTTGAAATTATTAAAAGAGAAAATTAGAATGGAAAATTAATAAATAGATTGGTACTATTTTGTTTCTAACGTCATAGCCCCCTTTCATGGTAGAATGTTTTTTTTTTCTGTTATTTATTATTAGTAATATAATGTGGGAAGTTCCAGTCCAACTCGCCTTTTAGAGAGACTGAGTGAAGTAGCTGAAAGTTAAAATAACTTCATTCTTAATAATTATGTAGAGAAAAGTGAAAAACGAAGTCACTTCTCTTAGTAAAGAAATTTATTGTGTTAAATTAAATAATTCCTTGAAATATGTTAGATAACTGTTACAGTGAGCTGTCGCTAACGACATAGATTGTGAGCAAGAATGGTCCAATCCTATTTCGGATAGCTGAAAGCTATACATAGGACTTTCTTGCAATAATCTCTTCACTATCCCTAAATTTAATTATTTTACACAAAATAAAATCTTAATAGTCACGCACAAACCTCAGATATATCAACTATTCTGGTAATGTTAAAATCAACCACAGAAAGAAATCATCACAATGTTGCATTGACAGAAACGGTTGAAATCTTAGGCAGAGAGATAAACACAAAAAGCGTATTAATACCATAGTTTTGTACGAAACTTTGACGACATTCGATATTTTTTAAATGTTTGTCAAACACAATCAAAACGTATAAATCGTAAGGTTTTCAATAGTGATTAAAAATCAGTTATCTTATTTTACTGTTACTGAGAACAGTGTGCGTTACACTCTATGTGTTACACTAGCCCCTATTAAAGGAAAACATTTACCAGTTAATTTCTTAACGTAATAAATGAAGAAAAATATTGTGTAGATGTGTTGCCATTAATTATTATATGATTTTGCCCAAGCTAGGAGTAACAACATTTGATTTTCCAACCATGATTTAGATAGCCCGTCATTGCAATGTCAGAAGTGGTACAATGTTGGTAACTCAACAAAAATTTTCAGTCTATCTTCAATTATATCTTCAAAGCTTGCAACACTGCTTGTCCTAAGGGATCCGGTATGTTTGACAATTAGGGTTTATTCTAAATTTGAAAAAAAAAAACTAAATTTGTATTTCAAATCATGTGTTAATTTGGCTGCACTCTTTGACTTCTCTCATTGAGTTAGAGTTTGTGCATATCTTGTATATTGTGAATCGTCAATGGGACGTTTAATGTTGATTTTTTTAAACGAAGTTTGAAGGTTCTGTCGTCGCTCTCCGGCCCTAAACATTTGCGTGCACACATTAAATTATCAGGTGTAATGGCAACTCCATAACCTACCTCGGGTAGCTCATTGGTCAGTGTTCTCTATACACCATTGAGCTTGATAAAAAAGGAATCCATTACATATTTCGAACAATAAGGTCGTTTGCGTTCTATAAAGCATTCAGCTTTAAACAATAAAGAATCGACTATCTATTTGCGGCAGTACATTAGTCAGAGTTTTACACAACGTTCTACACAATTAGATAAAAAAACAACAATAAAATATTTTTAAAAACATACTTTTCTTTAACAATTCGCACTAAGAAATAAAGAAAATAATTCTGTTTATGCATGACTAAAAAGAAATCGATGGGGCACGTTCTCATATACAGTCACATTATAAATTCTTAAATTGGCGCGCCCATGCTTTTCTTTTTAGTCATCCATAAACAAAGCTTTTTTTTTTTTTTACTTTTCGGTCCGAATTGTATGTATGTCTTGAAAAAAGTTTTTTAATTATTATTTTTTTCGAGTTATTTCGGTGTTCAGATACTTTTTCTCAAACTGTTTTGTGACCCAAATCCTAAAGTGTTCTGCAACCAGTCAAGGATAAATAAATCCATATTAAAAATATATATATTAAAATACGCTTTTAAAATATACGAAAGAAATATATGAAAGAAACAATGGGATATTGTATTGTCACCCGACTTATGTTGCTGTGCAAAATTTCATCATTGTATGACGTCCGGAAATGAGTTAATTTAATGTTGCAAGATTTGAGAACACAACTATTGTGAAGTAAAGAAAAGTCTGTAATAAATGGATTACCTATTTCGAACAATACATTGTTCAGTGTTCTGCATGACATTCATTTTGAAATAAAAATGTATCACTTACCTATTTGTCCAGTACTTTGGTCAGTGTTCTACACGACATTCAGCTTTGTGTAAATATGAATCAATGACCTATTTCGAACAGACTTGAATGAAGACAAATCGATTACCTATTCGGGACAGTATATTCAACTTTAAATAAAAATGAATCGATAAATGATTGCCAGAACTTACTTAAACTTTACCGTGAAGTTAGCCACTGAGATATAAGTTGTTTACAATATGTGTGTAGAAATAACGATTGAGATAGCTTCATTTCTGTAATAATGTGTCACTGGGAAACACATTGAGGCAAGATGAGTTCCAAATTTAAGCCATGAGAATCGTATTTCATAAAAAGAAGGCAAACTGCAATATCTAACCGTTTTTTAACTTCATTTCTGATATATGTGGGACATTTTCTCTTTCTATCTGAACTCTCTATGGACTGTCTAAAGTAGTATCTCTTCTCCTGTATTATTTTTTCTGACTCTATCCACAGAGATAGTAAAATCTGTGTGTTCTACAAAGTTAAACCTCTGGAAGCCGTTGCCATGGAAGTGTTCTTTCATCTAGTCTGTGACTGTGCTCAGTGGCTTTTCCTCTTCAGTGGACACGCAGCAGCAGCTTGAGGTTTTTTGGTTGGTCTGGGAACTTCCGGTTTTGTCCTTTGTCCTTCTCTTTTTCTTAACCCACATGTTTCTCAAAAAACAAAAATAATAAGAGCTAGAATGAACACGAGAAACCGTTTCTTTGAAATTCCGTCTGTTGTTCCTTGTCCTTAGTTTTTCTTTCTTCTTCTTCACTGGGTTAATTTACACATTACAATTCTCTCCCGCGCGTTTTCTGTCTTTACTTATTCACTAATGAAAAAGCAGCATTGCCAGCGTTTACAATAATTATCCAATTATACGATAATGTAAACTTACTTACGATATATATAATAATGATTGAATGTACGAACTACGAATCGTTCGTACGTTAATGGTCAAACAATGATAATTTGAGGATTCCTTTCAAAAGAACAAGAACAACAATAATTTGAGGATTCCAATTTTGATAAGATTCAGGAAATATATTAAAATAACTTTTGCCATTTCTTTTTGCGTTTGCTCAAAATATTTTGGCAACATAAAATCTATAAATGATTATGCAAACGACAGACAAATTTCAGAGGTTATTTTTGGACACTAAAAACAAAATCATATGATGGGTGTAAATCCGCTTCATTGTTTAGATACAAGGGTTACAAGTTAAAGGTCAAAATTGTCTTGTAACGATGGTCAATTAATATTTCTCAATAATCCATAAAGGATGTATTATAAGAAAATTATCATTTGCGGGAATAAATTTATTTCAATATGGTACATAGTGGAATCTAAACCATTATTTCATCGCATTGTCAGTGTTGCAAACCTGATATAAATTATTATTTCTTTTCAAATCGCCCTTGTATAATTTTAGCCTTGAGACTAATCTTAGAGAAGAAGTGAGGATACAATGGAACTCTTCAGCAGCTATTCATTGATTTTAAGAAAGTTTTTGATTCTATCGAAAGATAAAAGTTATACAGTGCTACGAAACGATTTGGAATTCCGAAAAAGAACCAGATAGTTTCGAGATGCATGGTGGAGGGTGATGCCTTGTCAACACTACTGTTTAACTTTGCGTTAGAATTTGCGATTCTAAAAATAAAAGAAAACAAAAAGGGACTAACATTGAATGGCTTGAATCAATTGTTCGTATACGCGGATGATGAAAATTTAATATGAGTGAAATAGATGCACTACAAAGTAACACCGATGTCTTAGTAGAAACATGCGATAAAATGGGTCTACAGATAAACATAGATAAAACAAAATGAATGATAACAAGCCGTAACACTAGGAATAAAGGAAATAGATACGCAATAATTAAGAGTGTGAACATGGAGAAAGTAAACAAAATTTAAATACTTAATAAAAAAAATAAAAAAATGAAGTCACGGAAGATATAACATGTCGCTTAGTATCGGTCCAGAAACTATATCCTCGTGATTAATATCAAGCAAGTTGAAATTGCAGATATAGAGAAGGGTTATTCTGTCGGTTATTCTTTGTGGTTGCGAAATTTCGAATACGACCGTAGCAGATGAACATAAATTACGTGTGTTTGAAAATAATGTTTTAAGAAATATATACGGGGGAAACGGAACAAGAATACTGGAGAATGGAGGAGACTGCATAATGAAGGACTCCATGAACTGTACGACTCACCCGATGTAAGAATAATGAAATCGTGACGACTAAGGTGGGCAAGCTATGTAGCTTGGATGGTGCAAAAGCGAAGATTACATTCCATAGTAGTTGGAAAGCCGGAGGGAAAGAGGCCGGTGGCAAGATCGCGACGTCGTTGGAAGGACAATATTAGAAGGGGTCTTCATGAAGTGGATGTTTGTGCTGGAAACTGAGTTGATCTTGCCCAGAATAGAATCCGTTTGTCACTGCGGCGACGAACTTGCGAGTTCCGAAAGCCATAGAGTAACTAAGTAAATTATGAGGAGCCTCTTGGCCAATACAACAAGTGTTAACAGAACAAAATCATTACATAATCGGCTTCGTTAACATAGGGAAAGATGTTACAGTGTAAATTACAAAATGAAAAGTCACTAAAGGAGAGAAATGGGTTAAAACAATAAGTTTATCAAAATGTACCATTACAAATTAAGTACATTCTAAGTAAACTTGGAAGTAGTTGGGGGAGATATAAGCTGTATAATTAGTACTTGAGTAATTTAAGAAGAAACCCATAACGTCAAGAATTGATCCGTGGTTCCTCATTGGTCTAGCGTTTATCTTTGGTGGAGAGTCTTCGCTTCGATACCAGCTCTATTTGGGTTTTGTGGTGGAGAAACGCCTTATGCATGGGTTTTCTCGGGATTTTCCCGTTTCCTCTCACTTTCTTGATTCCACCAATTTTCCCATCAACATTCATCCTGAGCCAGAATTGCCTAAAGGCCTTAAAATAAAATTCAAATAAAGTCAAGTAGTGAAAGTGCGTCAACGATATGAGAGCAGACAGAAGTTCATTATAATTTTAGTAGCCAATAGAACATGAGTAATAAAAGTATACGTTGGTTAAATAACATAGTTCACGACAATACTGCATACATAACTGAATATATAAAGAGCCAAATGAGTGAATGTTTCATGCAGTAAATATGTACCACTAAAACTAAAATCTAGTTAAATTTTGAAATTACTGGAGTCAATTAAGAAGAAATCTAGAATGTCAATTAGTAAAATGTATAAAATACATAACTACAAATCATATAGAAATATGTATGTTATTAATTGATTATAAACTATTATTATCAGTATTTTGATTATAACTGTCTATCATTATAGTTAAAAGAAAATACTTTTGGTTTTATCTTTGTTAACGATGAATATATAACTTTTAAGATTATGAGTAGGTATCCAAAATGCTTCCTTTCCCAGTAAATGTTTGCTGTGGATTTTATTTAATAATAGATCATCAAATAAATTCTTTACACATATTTTTTCCTTCTGCTGTACAGAAGTTCAGCGTGCTGTTCCAGGAATGAGATTGGAGATCTTCAGGCGGATCCAACTAAAACTATCAATGTGTGGGAGAGTTATTTCTACAAAGTTCTTAACGTATGCACTGGAGAACAAATAGGTGATATTGAAAGATCCATGGATACCCGAACCTAGCGGGACCGAAGTCGAAATGTCGATAAAGAAAGTTAAAAGTTTTAAATCGCCAGGAATATACAATATTTCATCCGAATTAACTAAAGCGAGAGGAACGGCACTAATCAAGTAACTACATAAATTTATAAGTGCTCTATGGAGATAGGAAGGGCTTCCAAAGGAATGGAAATCTTCAATAATAGTGTCGCTTTATAAAAAGGGCGGTAAATTGAACTGGAATAATTACCGCGACAACTTGTTTCTCCCAGCAGGTTTCATAGCAATTTCCTGTAAACACACCTAAGCGTATACGTAGATGAATCTAATTGAAGATGACGCTGACTAATATACCCCTGTTTATGATCTATTAAATAATATTTACTTTCTTTGGCATTTTGAGAAAAGAATTGAAGACCTGAATTACAAAACATCCCAAGTCCACTTTTTTTCGTATTACCATTTTTATGTTCCTCGGTATCTATGTTCTAAGGGTTATCCACTTGCATAAATATTACATCCTAATCCCACCACAGAAACTCTTTTTAATACAAAATAAGTTGAGCTTTGTAGAGTAACATACCAACACCTTGGTATGTTTTGCAATTCAGATCTTCAATTTTTTACTCCAATTTTGGACGTTTTATCTCAAACGTGATGTGGAATCCTTTATCTCGAATATGAAGCAGAATCCACTCCAAGTTAAAAAGCTTCTCAAATTTGATTACCGTTTTCACAAAACTTGGTATCTCCATTTTGTCGATTTTTAGTTTTAAACATATCCCAATGTTTTGGGGACAGGAGAATCGAATAGCACTACCGGGATAAGCTAAACTTGATAAAAGAAAGATCAGTAAATAAATCTTGAAATATGATATTTCCTCGTGTCTTTATTTTAAAAAAAAGCTCTCCTGTAAAAAGAGGTTTTTATAGAAGATACCGAGTTTTGTGAAAACGCTCTCAATTATAGTGAACTCTGCTCGGAGTTTTAACTTCTTCATCTCGAAAATGAAACAGAATTTGCTACAAACTTGAACCCGTTTATCTAAAAAAATGAAGTATAATCCGCTACACGATTACGCAATATGTGTTTAACTTGTCTTCTTGTATTTTATTGATAATAACCATCTCAAATTTACACGCTTTTATTTAACTTCGGGCATCAACGACCTGAGCCAAAATTGTCTACAAGTCTCAAAAATTAAATTTAAAATTTGGGTTTCAACCTCTGTACATATAAATAACTAACTAAATCTATGGTTTAGGGAACTCCCAAATTCATCGCAACACTAACAAACGTTCGCCACTAGATTTTATCCTGGGCAACATCAAGCAAGTTTTCATAAACCTATCTCTCAAAGATCTCTTCTATCATTGATATCTCAACGACGACGTCTCGATCTTCGTTAACGGTATCTTTCCCTCCCGCTTTCCAACCACGATGGAATATAATCTTTGTTTCTCCCCAATTCCAGCCCATCTTAGTCGTCGTGATTTCATGATTCTTACAACATCGGATGAGTCGTACAGTCCGTGGAGTTCTTCATTATGCAGTCTTCTCCATTCTCCAGTCATCTCGTCCCGCCGCGTCGCGCATATCTTTTGTAAAACCTTATTATCAAATTCACGTAATTTATGATCATTAGCTAGGGTTGTACTCCAACTTTCTCAGTCGTTAAGTTTCACCGGCAGAATGACAAGTTGGTATATATTCAGTTTTAACTTCCTTGATATTAATCGCGAGGTTAAGAGTTTTTGGAATCAATAGAAACATACGTTGCCCGATACTAAGCGACTATTTATTTCTCATTTGACCTCGTTTTTATATGTTGCATATACTACTAACTATTCAGTTTTCTTCCTTTCTACGTGTATGTTATTATTCTTAATTGTTATATATCTATTTCCGTCATTCCCTCTATTACGGCTTGTTATCGTGTATTTGTTTTCTCTACATTTACGTTTAGATCTATCTCATCGCACGCTTCTGGTGGTTTAATTTATTTAGGCTCTTTATCGACATTTCGACCTCTGTCTCGTTAGGTTCGGGTATTCATGGTTCTGCGGTATTGATTTCAAACTCCTCTGTTGTTCTCAAGTGTGTACATTAAGAAGTTTGTAGACATTACTTTTCACATATCAATAATTTTAGTTTAATCCACCTCAAGACCTCCACGTTCATTTCTGCAGTATCACGTTCAACTCTTGTACAGCAGAAGGATTTATAAACAATTTATTGATGCCACAGCAAACAGTTACTGATAAAGAAAGCGTTTTAGGTACCTACTTATAATTTTAGAAATTTTATATTGATGATTTGCACAGTAAAACCAAAAGTGTTTTAACTATGAAGATAGGCAATTATGACCAAAATATTGAAAACAATAGTTTATAATCAATAAATAACACACATATTTCTATATGATTTACAGTTATGTAACTTATACATTTTGCTAGTTGACGTTCTGCTTTTCTTCTTAAATGACTTCACTACTATGAAGATTTAATTTAACTAGATTTTAATTTTAGTGGTACATTCTTTTAATAAAATAATTGTATGAAACATTTACTGATCTTCATGTATTCTGTTGTTCTGCAGTACTCTCGTGAACTGTGTTATTTATGCAAAGTATGTATTTTTTTATTATTCGTGTTATATTGGCCAACTGGCTGCTATAATTATTATCAACTTTAATGTACTGTCATATCTTTTATGAATTTTTAATACTTCACGTTACTGGAATTTTATTTTAAAGCCTTTAAGCGTTTATGACTAAGGGCGAATGAATGATGGGAGAATTGGTGGAATGATGAAAGTGAGAGGAAACTAAAAAAATCACCAGAAAACCCATGCACACGGCATTTGTCCACCATAAAGCCCACAAGGTATAAGCTAGGATCAAACCGAAGATCCCACAACCAGAAATGAGCGCTCTACCACTGACCCAATACCTGACGTTACGTGTTCCTTTTTAAAATTACTCCAGTACTTATACAGCTTGTATCGTACCCAACTACTTCCAGGTTTACTTAAAATAGACTCAAGTTATAATAGTACATTTTGATTAACTTATTGTAATCAATTTTAACCCATTTTTCTCCTTTCATGAGTTTATATTTTGTAATTCATACTGTAACCTCTTTCACTATGTTGATGAAGTTGAAATACTCCACTCCTCTCTTTGTACTCTTCTTGGAGTATATTTCTTGGTTTGCCAGCTAACTCATATGTCGAACATGGACTCTTTACTATATTGATCTCACGGTATTACTTTTTTGTTCTTCCAGATGACGTCATATAACTTATTAAGATGCCTAGTTGTAGGGAACCCAGGCTTTCGCACATGGGTGAGGCGAAACTTAATATTACTATATAGATCTTGGCCTAGTGTATAAGTGCTACACTAGCAAAACCAGTAACTGTTCTGCCGCAGAAATAAAATATGGGTAATTGGAAAACGTATTTATTTATTTCTAGTAGAATACTAAAACGGTTACAGAAGTAAGCTCTCTGTGAGTTACCAGTATTGGTTTCTTACGTGCCTTTATCCGACATACAACTTGATCGTACAATATTTACAACATAATTCTTCACTGAAAAGAGGAACAACATACTTTAAGTAATAAGTAGGGTAAACAAATTATTAACAGGTTTGTTTCTATTAACATTTTCCATTCATTAAATAATATTTCGTAATTTAAAGTTGATCATAATTTTATAGTGCATTTTGCTCTGCCATTTGTTTATTAAAGTTTGCATTTAATCATAGCTGTTCTCGCAAACAATAGACTGCTACTTTGCCTTGTTGTGCAATTTCCACATGCAGTGCGGAAGCGTATAAAAGTGTATTCAAGCCTTCATTCATTCCTAATACGCAATGATTAACAATATAATCACTCCCATAATCACAGGTAATATCCGAAACAAGTAATACAATAATTTATACAGCAATATGTAATATATGTGCATTGTTTGACTTTAGTGCAAAGGGTAATTATCTAGTACATATAGCATATGTTCATGTTAGCAACTTTACCCACTAGCAAATGTTTTATAACATAATTTCATATCAAATTGTGTTCGGTAGTAGTGGCTTATATACTCTAATCTAACAAGACCAACCTAACTTATCATAAACTTCAAACTAGGTTACCTGCGCGTAACAAACTTAACGGAGGCTAACCTAACATCAACAGAGCTAAGCCAAGCTAAACATAGCTATGGCTTGCTATATCAAAGTCAATTATACCATGATTCTGCTTTTTGACTCATGTTTTGGCCAACAGGCTGCTCATTATGTGATAATAAAAGCATTCATCTATTCGTTCGTTCATTCAGTCATTCGGTCATTATTATTATTTACAAGATTGTGACGAGAAAATTATTCTTCTTTGCTGCTAAAGTACGTAGCTCTTTTACAATAAAATGTTTGTACATACACATGTCAAATGTAGGCACAAAGAGCGTGTGTTTCATTCTGCGCATATTTCTGTCAACTACGGGTAAATGAAAAATTCCGAAAGAAGAGTTTTCTACAGAATTTGATGGACGTAAATATATAGTTACTATGGTTACGTTTCTATCTCAACACAATATACCTTTATTCAACGTCGCGAACAATATCTTTTTGTTTTATTTGTGTGCTTCAAAATAATGGAAGTGACATAAATACAAGACTTTCTAGGAATTCTGGACAGTAAATAGTTCTTTGGAATGACAGGGCTGAAACAAAATATGACACATTTCTCAATAAAAAGAACTTTATCACAATAGTGTCAATTTTATATATAAAAGTATGTTAATGACATGTATAGTGTACGTGCAATAAATGTAATAAAAAGGAGCATAATGCAAACAAATGTGTAACATACAATTTAGGCACAAGTCATGTTCATTATTAAAATTGTTATTATTTCTTTACTAAGAATTTTTTTCCTACCTAGTCCGAGGTGAAAAGTCTCACTTGCGGGCTCAATACATTTTGCATAATGAGAAACAACGACAAATTTCGTGAGGTGATTATTCACATAAAAGCAAGGAAGAAAGTACCTTTGAAGAAACGTTGAAACGTGCGTAATTTATTAGCTAGAAACGTTTGACATTACGGCGACATCGTCACAGATGACGTCGTGTTTCGATAAAAAAAAAATATATGTAAGGAATGCTCGCTTACAACATTACAATTCTGGCAGTACCCAATACATTCCATTTGAGCATTGCAATGATTATAATTGATTAATGTAGCTTAAAGGGAATTCCTATATTTGTCCTATCAAAGCATATATATTCGTTTACAATGATATTTATACGTTGATGAACTGCCTATGCACCAACTCCTCGAATGTAAACATTGTCCAAATGAATGTATTGGCTAAAAATTAGATTCTAGTATTCTAAGCTGACATCGGTGACGTCATTATTTGTAGAAATATGACGCCATTTGTGGGAATGCTGTCATAACTCTGAACGACTAAAACTTCGATACTCCACATGTTTGGAAATTTCTTCTAATGTACATTTTCTTATTTTCAAGTGATTCATCATCTCCATACATTTGTACGTGTTATACATTAATACCGATATTCGGATTTTATACGAATATGACATAATCTTTTTTTTGTGCGAGGGTACATTGCAGTATACTGTGTCCATACAGTCTAACTTATTTTGTGTTTTACAGGAAGATTCAAAAGCTAATACAGAAATTTCGGAGTGATTTCTGACTGCATAACTAGAAGGATGTTCATGTAAAGGTGGGTCGAATTGCGTTTCGTGTTCGAGATAAAAGGTTTACAATTCGGAACTCAAAATCTACGCTTTCCTACGAAGAATAAAATAGATATTTGGCGATATGTTAGAAAAGAAGCATTAGAGTAAAAGGGGATTCAGCGAGTTAATTCTTATCAATTCTGTGGATACTAAGAGATAAAATGCGACATAATACTGTCAGTGTTTTCATTCGGGTTATAGAAAGTTTATACACTTTCAGATTAAACTACGTCGCTTTATCCTATACATGGTATTCCCTGATTATGGTAAACATCATTATATGAAACATAGAACAAAGTGTTATAAATGTTAATATTAAGTCTTGAACATGAGCATGTGAATTATTTCACATTGTCTGTTTGCTATTTTTATTATTCGATACCTATTATTATTATTATAAGAGTTGGACATTGACAAGGTTCAGAGATGGACAGAGGCCGACATCTTGAATGTTTGCCTTTACTGCGAAGTCGTAGAGCCGAAAATTCTACACCGCTAAAACATGTCAAGAAATAGTAACAGATGGTTCATGGGTTCTCCTGGTGTAAAATATTCCGGAGGTAACCTAGTCCCTCATTCTGATCTCCGGGCGGGAACTGCTTCAGGGGGCTCCAAGAACAGGATTAAGAAAGATCCTAGAATAGGAATGTACGAACGTTATACCAAACGGGTGCTTTTCAGGTGGCAGTACGCGAGAGGGAAAAGTATGAGCTAGACATATTAGCGATACAAGAAGTTAGGTGGGAGGGTCAAGATAGCATCCCACAGGGCAAGTACACTTTCTACGACGATGCAACACAGTCTCACGATTTCGGAACAGGATTCCTCATTAAGAACAGTATCCTTCAGGCGGTTCAGAATATGGAGTTTGTAAACGAAAGACTGTCATATGTTACGATATGTCCTCGATGGGGCAACACGGTTTTAATAAATGTTTATGCTCCAACCGAGGTGGCTAATGATAACGACAAAGACATATTCTACGATGAACTAGAAAGGCTGTTTGACCGATTACCGAAGTATTATTCAAAAATTGTGTTGAGTGATTACAACGCAAAGGTAGGGAGGGAAACAATATAGACCTACCATATTCAAATACAGCCTTCACGAAAAGACCAACAACAATGGAGAAAGACTCATACCTTTCGCGATTTCGAAAAACCTACTGGTAAATAGCACGTACTTTGAACACAAAGACACACAAATACACATGGGTATCTCCGGACGACAAACTCTTAACCAGATCGATCATGTATTAGTAGATAGATAAAGACACACCAACATTATGGACGTTAGGTCGTACAGAGGAGCGGAAGGTGACACCGACCATTAATTAGTGATTACAAAAGTAAGGGAAAAGTTATGCATCGCAAACAGAGAAAGCAAGGGGTCAAAACAACTGAAATTCGTAGTTAAACGATTAAATAATCCGAGCACAAAAGCAGATTATCAACTCGAACTCTCAAATAGGTTCGAAATCTTAGCCGAGTAATAATAATGCTGATATTAATGAAATTGATGTAAGTAAGATGTGGGAGGCTATTCGTGGAACAATTAAGAGCGCAGCGAAGGAACGCGTAGGTGAGAAGAAACAACAGAAAAACAAATCTTGGTTTGATGAAGAATGCATTAAACTTCATGAGGAACGAAAACAAGCAAGGCAACGATGGCTAAGTAATAAAAGCGAAGCAAATACCAACCACTACAGTAACGCGAAACGAAACGCCACACGCGGGTTCAGAAACATAAAGCGAGAAATTCTGACGCAGAAGATTCAGGAGATAGAGGAGAATGGGAAGACAAATAACATACGAGATCTACAAATGGCTAAACTTGTTAAGAAAATGTTACCAGCCGAGGTTAGGAATGATTAGAAATGAACGTGGAGATCTTCATTCGAATCCGAATAAAATTGTCGATGTGTGAAAAAGTTATTTCGACAAACGTCTTAATGTACACAACAGGGAACAAACAGAGGAATTTGAAATCCATACCGCAGAACCGTGGATTCCCGAACCTAGCAAGGTCGAGATCGATATGTAGGTAAAGAAACTGAAAAATTTCAAATCACCAAGAAGAGGCAATTTTTCAGCGGAATAAATTAAAACGGGAGAAACGGCACTAATCAAGAAACTACATAAATTGATAAGTGCTATATGGCGAAAGGAGGAGCTCCCAAAGGAATGGAAAACCTCAATAATAGTTCCGATTTACAAAAAAAGGCGATCAATCGAACTGTAATAATTACCGCGGAATCTGGTTACTTCCAACCTGTTACAAGGTATTAAGTAATATTATGTTAACACGCCTAAGTATATAAGTAGAAGAAATAATTGGAGATCACCAATGAGCATTTAGAAGAAATATATCCACGTTGGACCAGATTTTCGCCTTGAGACAAATTTTGGAGAAGAAGCGGGACGGTTCACCAGCTATTCATTGGTTTAAAGAAAAGGGAAAAGTTATAAAGTATTGTAACGTTTCAAGCGCTGCGCCACGTGCTTCAGCACGTGTCGCTCATAATCAAAATATAAACAAGATAGTAGTGTGTACTACGTGTGTGATAGAGTGTTATTACAACATAAACAATCAAGAGGAAACGTAAACAGCGCAGACGACAACTTGAGTTTCATCAAGACAACACCGATGAAGCTGCTACCGCTTCGAAGGAGGAGTCAGCAACATCAGCAAATTTAGATCTATAAAAAGACTGACACACCAATGTAAACCATCACTTACCCGGGTGATCACTTCTCTCCTATTTCCTAGTACTCAGTTGCTTCGGGCTGGTACGCTCCTTCAAACCTCTACACTCAGTTGCTGTCGGACTGGTGTGCTTCCTAAACCCGCTCTCTCAATTGCTGTCGGACTGGAGGGTTTCCTATCCTGCTCACTCTGTTGCTGTCGGACAGGTGGGCTACCTAATTGAACCTGTGGTCAGTTGCTGCGAACTGGCACAAAATCCGGTACTCAGCTGCTGATGGACTTGTACCTTCCTTCCAGCACTCAGTTCCTGCGGACTGGTGCTATACCAAAACCTTCTCTCTTCTACGAGGCCTACACCCAAGAAGAAGAAGCCAGAAAAGTTATATTATAACTTTTCAGTTTGTAAATTTACTTTGGTACGGGAGACTCTTTTTATTAATCTAAAGAACTTATTTTATTTTAATAATAAAACTAGTGATGGGCAAAACTCATACCCCGTGTATCTTTGTCTCTACCTATATTTCAACAAACAACAGGATGTTCCCAAAGGAACATTACGGTATCCTGATAGAATTTGGAATTCCGAAAAAATTGGTTCAACTAGTGAAGATGTGTCTCAGCGACTTCATAAGCAGAGTACGGATAGGTAATAATATGTCAGATAGTTTCAAGATTCGCAACGGTTTGAAACAATGTGACGCCTTGTCACTACTACTTTTTAACTTTGCGTTAGAACATGCGATTTTAAAAAGTAAATTTGACAAAAAGAGACTATCATTGAATGGTTTGAATCAACTGTTCGTATACGCGGATGATGTAGATTTAATAAGGGATGATATAGATGCACTACAAAGCAACACCGATGCCTTAGTAGAAGTGTGCGATGAGATAGGTCTACAGGTAAACATAGGTAAATTAAAATGCATGATAACAAGCCGGAACACAGGAAAGCAAGGAAGTGAAAATATAAGAATTAGAGATGAGGTCATAGAGAAAGTAAACAAATTTAAATACTTGAGAGCATACGTAACAACCAAAAATTAGCTCACGGAATAAACAAAAAGTCGTTTAGTATCGGGCAACGCATGTTTCTATTCAGTCCAGAAACTTCTAACATCGCGATTAATATCAAGGAAATTGAAATTAAAAATATACAGAACGGTTATTCTGTCAGTAATATTTTACGGTTGCGAAAGTTGGAGTACGACCCTAGCAGATGAACATAAATTACGTGTATTTGAAAATAAGTTTTTAGAAAGATATACGGGCCGAAACGGGACTAGATGATTTGAGAATGGAGGAGACAGCATAATGAAGAACCCCACGCACTGTACAATTCACCAGATGTTGTAAAAATAATGAAATCGCGACGTCTAAGGTGGGCAGGCTATGTAGCTCAGATCGTGGAAAAACGAAGATTATATTCTATCTTACTTGGAAGGCCGGATGGAAGGAGGCCATTGGGAAGACCAAGACGTCGTTGGGAGGATAATATTAGAAGATATCTTTGAGAAGTAGGTGTTAGTGATGAAAACTGGCTTGATGTTGCCCAGGATAGAATCCAATGGCGAACGTTTGTTACTGCGCGATGAATTTGCGATTTCCATAAGCCATAGAGTTATGAATTTTTATTATCATTCACAAAATGAAATTGTTAATAACTTCGAAAATGAAAGTAAAATTTAAAAAAAAAATCGGTGACGCTCTTGTTATAATCAGATCTTGTTTTAATGCTTCATTTTCGTAGTCGTTTGTTTGTGTTCCCTTTTAACAAACCACAAAAGTGAATTCAGTAGCACCACGCAAATCAGGACTAATTGTGGCTGAGCCCTGTTCGGGTTCCGGAAAATTCACATTATCCGATAAACATTTAAGATACTCAGTAAATGTACTAGAACATCCTTTAGCGCAGCGTTCCGCAAACTGTGGTCCACGAACCACAGGTGGTCCTCGAGGCCTGCTCTTGGGGAGGAACATGGTGGCCCGTTGAACCTACAAACTAATAAAACTGGTCCGCACTTAAAAATAGTTTGTGGAACGAGCATTAACACATTGTAATAGAATAAATAACCGTGAAGGCGTGTCAGCCACTATTGTACATCCAAAAAATTGTACCTTTGAATTCTACCTCTGCAAAATAGGTGGTATAATTACCTCTGTAGGCATGTGGACCTTTTGGTGGAATTCTGTTTCTACTTTCAATAAAACATTAAAAATAAAATAAAAAAGTGGAATGAAAACCTGATGGAACTAGTGTTGGAAAAATTGCCGTATGCTAGTGGAATAATAGGAAGAAAAACATTAAAATTATTGAGAAGCTACTAATTGGGACCTTTTAAGTACCAGAACTCACTGAAAAACTGGGGAGCATTCTTCTTGTTTCTGTTAATAATTAAAATTCCCCGCTTTCCTACACGAGTGTTCGGAAATCAAAACTATAGAGCATGCCGTCGTTATATTATTTGTTCCAGTCGGGATTTGTTTTTATATGTTCAGCGGTGTATGGGCTGCCCGATATCCATTTGGTTAACGCTCTTGCCCTTTGTGGGTGCATTCTCGACTTCGTTTCGAAGTATGTTTGATATTGAACCAGCACCATCAGAACCATTAAGGAGCTACTTGAAAACAAAAAGTAGCAAACTGGGGTCATGAAAGCCGCCCGTACGCTGACTAAGCACACCAAACTAAAAGTAGTCTGAATTTTAATTTTAGTTACTTCTACGGAATGTCGTACCAGTACCTAAGTATAGTTTAGCTAGTAGACTTATTTTTGAGTGTTCGAAACGTCGCTGCAGCAAATTTCTGCATGACTTGCAAAAGAAAATTGATCATAACTATTTTTTATGGTTGTGAATGTCTAAAAAGCTTTATTCAAAAGTCCATCAATGCTTTGATTCGTAGCAACATAAAAACGAAGGACAGAATATCAACTACCAGATACGCCCTTAAGCAAATATGTATATGTGTGGTTAACCTGGAAAAGAGATTATTGATCAAAAGTTGGATTTTGATCTTTTTTTTTTATTTGTCATTGACCATTTTGAAACGAAATATACTAAGAATGATATTTAATCACCCATGCGCCAATTCACATTAAGAATGCCAAGAAGAATTTGTGAACGTGGATTCCCTTACCTTGAATTGGGGTACTATTTCGTCATTTGTTTGGAAGGACGTTTCGAAAGACCTCAATGAAGTTGGTCAGTTCAGGTATGGATCCGAAAACTTTGTAATAAGAAGAGTACATACTACAATGGCCAAGTTATTGTATCAACTGCAATGTAATGCTATATACTCCAGAAAGATATGAGAAATGTGGAGCTTACTTAATTTTAAAATATATATTTTTCCGGTAGAATCATAGTTGCGGTAAATAATTTCTTTTATAATGATTCAAATTTAACAGCACATAAAAATTAACTTAATTCGATTTCGGACACATTTAGCAAGACTGTCCTTCTTCAGGCGTACCAACAATGTTCGACTCCCTTTTAAAAGTTCGTAACGATTTTCTGACTTTTCAATTCCTCCTCCCCGATTCCCTTGTAACCGTGATTGTAGTGAAATTCGATTACAAGGTTATCAACGGTTTTAAATGTATAATTATTGTTACAGTATAACAAACCACTGCACCTCCTATAGACTCATCTTAAGGCTTAATTTTCACCTGATTTTTTAGATTCCGCTACTTGGAGAAACACAACTTTTTCATATCTTTTGAGTTTATGACAACTATTATTGCCTTACCTTTCGGTACCTCTGGCCAAGAATGGCGATAGAGACATCTAATGACGGTTTTCATACTGGTACTTAAATTGATCTACTTATAGTTCCAATCTTCTAGGAAATTGTCCGTGTTAAACTTGGCTGTGGTATTTCTTGTTAATGTGCTCGAACGGGCCAGAATTGATTTGGTCCTCTGTTAAAAATATTATATTCCCTAGAACCGCTGATCCGCGGACCGGTACGGTTCAGCGAAACTGTTGTACTGGTCCTCGGCCAATTCAATTATTTATTTATTTCAATATTGAATTATTTAACACTCATTTTGTAGATTTCCACAGTTTAAAACTGAGATTAAAGTTTACATTTTGTTTTCAAAACAACTAAAACCTACAAATGTGCTGGTACCCTTTGAAAGTCAACTAAACCTCTCACTTAGTGACATCCTCACGGTCCGTGAAACATTTTTCCTATAGTTTGCCGGTCCGTGACTATAAAAGGATTAAAAAACACTACCCTAATTGATTGAACAGTTGTGTGAAGTTGACCAGATCTAGAATATTCGGATCTTCGACATGTTTCCATTTGCTATTTCACGAAGACCATATCTTTATGCAAATCCATCATACCGCCATTGAAAATCAGTACATCCAACAGCTCGGAATTACAATGAGCGGCCTGCAATGTCTCCTGACATGAATAGCATTGAGCATGCTTCGAATGTGGCCGAAAGGCTCATCAGACAACACACATCTATCTCCATCAAAAACGCTCTAAAATCTTCGGAGAGTTGCGTAATAGGGATAGAACCAATTTGAGAGTGCAATCCTTACAGAATTTAAGATGCGGTGTGACATCGTGCTGATTCTACCCAGAAGCGGTTTCCATTGACGCTGCAACGTTGCAAATATTAACATTTTCGTCGTGTTATTAGGTAGATTTCGAAGAAGAATACGATACGATATGATATGAAAGTGTATATATATATATATATATATACCAAATTTTTATATGTTATTTCTAGGCTTAAAGCTCGGTTAAGTTCGTTAATGAGCAAAATCGGTCGCCATCTTGGATCCAAAATGGCCGCCGAACTCATTGTTGTATAGAATACACAGCCTAAACCGATGGGGTTATTAAAATCAAATTTGGCATAAAGGTACAACATCACTTTTTGATTACGAAAATGTTACCTAATGAGTTCAAGGACGCCATCTTGGATCCAAAATGGTGGAAGTAAGAAATCTATTTTCCATATCGTTTCAGCTAGAGATGCGAAATTTGATATAAAGGTGTATTGTCACCAGTAGTTCAAGAAAATATTACGAAATTTTGAAAAAGTCGTCATCTTGGATTCAAAATGGCCGCTGAACCCATTGCTGTATAGAATACACAGCCTAAACGGCTGCAGCTAGAAATATCAAATTTGGTAACACTATACATTATCATTTATATGTTACTAAAATATTACATGATGTATCCAAAGACCCCATCTTGGATCCAAAATGGCGGACCTAAAAAAACATTTTCCACGCCGTTTGAACTAAAGATACGAAATTTGGCATAAAGGTGCATTATGACGAGTAGTTTAGGAAAATATTACAACATTTGGGAAAAGTCGCCATCTTGGATCCAAAATGACCGCCCAAAATCCCATTTTGAACACCGTTTGAGCTGGATAAATGAAATTTTACTTGAAGTTGTACCATCACAAGTAGGTCACGACAATATAAGAGAACTTTCAAAAAGTCGTCAACTTGGGCCCAAAATGGCCGCCCCAAAACCCCAATTTCCAAATCATTGAAGGTAGAGAAACGAAATTTTCTTTGAGGGTGTATGACCAAGAGTAGGTTACAATAAATAGGGCAAACCTTTCTTTTGGGGGCGCAGCCCCCCGTGGGAGGGTGCAGATGGATACCATGGTGGTGTAGTGCTGCAGTGAGATTTTGGTTAAGATAATGGA
>JAGDQP010010575.1:17356-55418 GCA_022664845.1 Lepisma saccharinum | reverse complement strand
TGTGTGTGTGTGTGTGTATGTATAAACCAGGTCTTTCCAGCGAGATTTGCAAGGGGGCACGGTGCGTCAGAAGGGAGCTGGGTGGCGAGAGCCCCGGGGGCGCAGCCCTCCGTTAGCGATGGACATACGTAATGTAGCACTTTTGTCTTCGTTTCTTTAATTCAATTTTCAAATTTTCTAATCTCTCTACAAATTTGAATTTGGACCATCGTAAATGAGAAATTTACCATCTTGTAGAGCTTGAAAAAATCATCAATTTAAAAAAAATGTTATAATAGGTGCAAATCCAACCGAGATATCGCTAAACTACCAAAAAGCACACTTTCATTTATTTTGAAATTAGGTTATCATCTTTCGAGATGAAATTTGGTGGAGAGCCTACATTTTTATGCTGAATATGGTAGTATTTTTTTATCACGATTTCTTTAAAGGTACTTTTCACCATCTTACCCTGCTAGGTTCTTTCGGCGTCTACTTTGATTTAAACAATTTATAGGAAAAAGGTTTTTTTTCCAAAGAGCAGCTCTGAACTTAGTCATTCATGGCTTATGTCTTTCGTTGGCAAGATGGCGTAGGAGAAACGTGCTGGACTTTTTAGTACTAAAACAAGCCAATGTAGGTTCAAACCCTGTTGAAGCCAAGGTTTTATACAAAGCGATCGTTAAGAATTTAACATAAAACGAAGACTCCTTCAGAATGTGGAATCAATCAACTGAGTCACTATAGATGATTTACAAATGTTGGTTAGAATGAGCAAAATAAAATCTATGGGAGTTACTAAGACAATTAAGAACACGTCATTGATCTGAAGTATCCACTTTTCATGTTATTATTCCTAGAAAGAAACACTATACCATTTCTTAAGCAGCATTTACGCACCAACCCTGTGGAGTAGCAAATAACGACTCAAACTTTTAACAGGGAGACCTGGGTTCAATTTCCGACCAGGTAGTGTCTTTTTCGCATAAAATAATGACTGGAAACAGATATTAATATCCGGTTCGAGAAGTTACGAGACATCAATGGCAAGAATCAGAGTAAACAGACATTACGTGTGTGTGTTATTTAGCATGATGAAAATCTAGTTCTCATATTTTTCATTGTTTTTTCTCTCTCCCTGTCTTTCCTGACGTTTCCTTCTCACATCTGCTTCTTTCTCTTCATCTCTCTCCCTTCATCTTTATTTTTTTCTATTATTTATTGCTACTCTCTCACGCACACTCACTCTTTATGTGCGTGTGAGTGTTTCAGATCTTAAACGTTAGAGAGAGAGAGAGAAAAAAAAAGACAGAGAGGATAAAAGAATAGCCTTTTCAGAGAATTTACTTTTTATTTAAGAACACATACCATTATCCTCACCTTCTCCGTCTCTCTCTCTCTCTCTCTCTCTCTGTATGTGTGTTTGCGTGTGTTCGAACAAGACAAGTTTTCTTGCATAACATAATGATGAATCCTGCAAGATGTCCATATTATTATATTCCTTTCATTTGCTTTAATTTCTATCTCTTAGAACTTAAAGTGAATGTAATTTCTGCCTAACTCTCTCGTGGTTCTTAAATGTTGCTCAAGGATTAAATCTTTCTTCCTCCAAATGGGGGAATATCCTGGAATTTTATGTTTTAGCGCACATTAGTACTGTCATGTTGGTTGTACAACTATTAGCTGTACAGTGAAACAATTCTCATGGAGGAACTCGCTTCTGTTTATTATACATTTATCCTCCATTTACTTTTGTAAGTAACTGTACAAGTATATATAAAATTATTCATTCAATGACGTAGCGTGTATCAAAATTTCACGATTTCTTGACAATTGTTCACGGCTTCTCGCCAACGTTCTACTAGCTTGTCAATCAATGCCTCGATGGTAGAAATCACCGCGTCTTGACTCGAAGAATTTAACCGGCAACATTTTAGCTCCACGTCGTTGTGAAGGAAATGTTTCGCAGACTGTTGGAGAATTACCGCAAAATGAGATAACACAACGGTGCTAGATCGGAAGAATACGGTGTATATAGTAGAAAACTGAGTCATTAAATATCACTTTTGGTCAGATTAGCGACGTAGCGGTGAATGTTGTGATTCCGAAGCACGTCATGCCGCTGATCGGGTCTTTCAGTTGGATTGTCTGGTTGAGTTAGTGCATTTGCTAAACGTAAAGCTTAGCATTTACCGTGTTGTTGTTCTCAGGCAGTTTGTAGCTTATTTTAACTTTCCAATCCCTCTAAACGCAGGTCATTATCTTGACCTTGGCTCGACGTGCTAGTTGCTCGTCAGGACTCAGCCACTTTTTCTTCTGCTTCATTTTGATATAAGCACATAATTTTTCTTATCGTTGGGAACGATGCGATAGCGGAAACTGTATCTGTCCTGTAGTCTGGTGTCGATGGAGCATCTGACGGCAATAGTGAAGCGTTGGGGTTTATCTTTTAGTTCAGGAGTATCTAAAACGAGCGTGAAAATTGTTTGTGTGGAGGAATCTTTTTTATAGAAATGACGCATTCTCTGTACACGCACAAACTTCTCGAGTTGCTTAGGCAGCTTGGAAACCTTGATTTAAAGCGAAGAGAAACAGGTGTCGAAAATGCTGTTTTTGTCTACTTGTAACCCCATTGGCATATGCTTGAAATTACTAATTGAAAATCAAATTTCAAAAACGATGAACGGAAGTTGTAGAGGAAGAATATAGCGCCCAAAACAAGTGCTAATTTAAATAATATTGAAAAAACAAACAAAATTTATCTAACAACCGAATACTTCAGACCACAGATAATGAAATATTCAAGTGCCGTGGTGACTCAGTGATTGAGCGCTTACCTCTGGTGCTTTGGATTCTCGGTTCGATCCCAGCTCATACCAAATGGAATTTGTGGTGAATAAACACAGTGAGTGTGGGTGAGTCTCTCTCTTCCTCCCACTATCTTCATTCCAGCAATTCTCCCATCATCATGCATTCGGCCTGAGTCAAAGTTGCCTAAAGGCCTTCAATAAAATTGCCCCTGGAATTTTTCCTTGCCCCCCTGACGTAAGAGTTCTCCCTACACCACTGTTAGTACCACAGAAAAGGGTGAGTATTTGATGATTCGACCATTAATTCTTAATAGTGTTCTGCAGTGTAGATTCTGTACATTTGTTTAACTAGTCCTTTAACGTGGTCAATGTCCCTGTCACATGGTATGAATCAATGTACGAGTAGATAGATCGGGAAGTATTCAGCAATTATCTTGAATACTTCAAATTCTGTTAGGGCCAGTAGTAACAGTCGGAGCAACACTTGGTTCCTGTTCCGTCTGCCATACCCATCACTAAAGATTTTCAGTACTTTGAACGTTTTGACCGTTAAAGTAATCAAAAAGAAACGCGCATACCTCATCAGGGGATTTTTTTTACCTATACCTTTATGACAGGAAAATAGTTCTGATTTATTAGTATTTCAGTTGATTTCTGAAGTATATTAAATGCATTATGTTTCTCGTATCTGCTTCACATGTCACCCGTTTATGTCTTTCACCTTTTTCACCCACAAGGAATACCGCCATACTTCTCCTTCTGGTACAAGTTATGTAGAAATGAGTTGATTGCAGCACAAAAGTCAATTTTTCAAAACATTTCATGTACCACCTTTTTGTATATGCCGATTTAGTTTTAAGTATGTGTATTTGTATTGTACAGCGTTAACTACGTGGTCCTCTTCTTCTTTGCGTGATAGCCTCAGATAGGAGAATTAGGATGATGTTTGCACCAGTCCGTAGCCAACTGTGTGCGGAAGGATGACACCAGCCCGTAGCCAACTGTGTGCCGAGGTAGTACCAGTCCGTCACTGACTGTGTACGGGCTTGAGTCTGGGTAGCACGCCAGCCCGTATCCAACTGTGTGTGCAGGTTTTTAGGATAACACACCAGCCCGATGCCAACTGTATGTGTTAGCTTTCAGAAGGAAGCATACCAGCCTGAGCCAATGGTGTATGCAGGAACTTGTTTCGACTTCATTGCAAGTCGTGAACGGTTTAGGGAGAGAGGAGACGACCACCCAGGTGAGTGAGTAATACTTAGGGCTGCAGCGATGTTTTATAGCTGTTCTCTTGAGATGTGGTCCTCCAAGCTCCTCCTACTTCGGTATCAGCTCCATCTTCTGTTACTTGAAGAATTGTCGTCTGCTGGTGTTTATGTAACTTAATATTTGTTTACATTGCGTCACATGACTGTTTACTACGTGTAGTACTCACTTTACTATAATGTTTGTGTTTTGAAATGTGAATTATGTGTCGAAACACACAGATCATTGCAAGCCCCCTTTTTTAAATAGTTAGACAACTTTTGGAGTACTATTGTAATTCAGTCACATAAAATGAAACATTTGCACTTGGTTACACTAAATAATTGCACTTGTGATTCACGTTTCTTCTAACTTGGGAAGCACATATACAAAAAGACACTAGAATCACTTTATTCTGGAAAAAGAAACACACTTGGAATAGTAATATCACACTTCCTTACAAGAAAAACACTGTTTGCATGGTTGGAGTACAGTTCGGGTACAAATAACGCGTATTTCACTGATTCGAGCAGATTCAGTCTTGATCGACATCATTATCTTCAGGTCAGTGATGCGTATTTGTTTGTTTTGAGGATTTAATATTTATATACAAGGTCGCTTATCGTTTGTGGAGTTGATGCACAGTTCACGTTAGTGTCTGAATGTATTTCAGGTGAAAACTTGTGTTCGGTGTCAGCATTGTAATTGTTGGTTTCACTATTAATGTTTACTATTGTGTCAAACGGTATATCTTTCGTAAAATGTTTTCGATTCGGTGTAACAGTCCTTTTGATTTGACACAATAATTAAATGAATATAATCGTTGAAGCGATTGCAAGGAGAGCAAACACAATCACTGTTTCTAAGACAGGCATTCTGGAAAGAATAACGTTCACTTTAGAGTTGGGGCTTTTGCAAACGGTAGTATGCAGGACAAAGAATAATGGTTTTTATCGTGAAAAATATAAACATGACAAAGTCTAGGCCAATAGTGGACCACGGTAAAAATGCATGAAGATGAAAGTCAGAAAAATTATTAGGGAGTGCGTTTTTCTCATGATCCATCTATAATTGCAATGTTTGTAAATTTAGAATAAAATTTAGAGAAAATATCCCAGTTAAATTGAAATATTCAACTTCCAAGTTTGCACTCCGCCTGGTCGGCAGATTTAAATTTTCTGTAATAATTCTATCGATTTCTTGGTATTTATTGTGTGTATAGAAAGAATTCTGATCTTTTTTATAATTACTTGATTATGTTGTCGTAGTAGTTTCACTTGTTGTCTTATTGCTATATGGATACCACCTGTCGTATACATATAAGATTTCTGTTTTGCAGATAATTGAGGTTTTATATTACAATTCTTAGTCGTGTTTCTAAATAGTATGTAGTATAAACAATCGGTCCCCTGTGATTTTGCCAGTTCTTGAATATTGCACAATGTGAATATTTGATGTTTTTGACATAAAGAAAGATCAATTTCAAAAATTTCTGTATCTGTTTTAATAGCGAAATTTGGAATGATTGATTGAATATGGATAGTCTGTGATAATCCGCTTTAAAAATTTGGTGTAACATATGACAATTTTCATGTTTTATAACGGGTTATAATTCTGTATGGTTGTGTCTAGATTAGCGAGAATCGGATCAAAAGATAAGAGAAAACTCTTAGAACTCTGATTAAAAAATCCAAGATCTTCATATACTAAAGAGTCTCTAAGTGTTGGGTTATATGCTATGATTTCTCTTGCTAAAGTTGGTTTGATTAAGACATCATTCACGGTGTTTTGCAAAAGGCTTTGAAGAACATTATCAAAGTGTTGTTGTAAGATTTGGAAGTTCTGGAGGGTGATGAGGAATCTCTTATTAGTGGCAATCGTGCATAGTAACTGGAGTATTTCACTATGCATTTGAGTAATAACTCTTTCAACTGAGACCGTTATATTTGTAAATAAATGGATTAGTTGATAGTTACTTTCTTCAATGTTCTGTATTTGGGTATTTAAGTAATCATTCTGTTGTTGAAGCTGGTTTATCGCTTGTTTTAACTTATGTGTTTCGTAGACAGAGTATCCACCCATAGCCAGAATGGCTATTTCTGAGTGAAGGGAAAATATAATTTTTATTTCGCTTTTTAATACAGCCGGTTTTAAAATAGCACGGGATTACTTTAAGTATCTAGTCCACAAACTGCCTTTCCCTTTTGATGTAAAATATTAATAAGTTGTCCGTAGCCTCTGCAGTAAGAATTTTCCAGATATGCTGAAGTAAAATCTATGTGCAAATGATAAGGAATGAATTCGATATCCTGGTAATTGGTAACTGCTTCTATTTTCTCAATTGAGACTCAATTTTTTTTAAAGACGAGTTCAGCTGTTCCATAATATAATGATAGTGCAATGCACAGTAATGTTATTAATGTCGACTTTTCCTTTTCAATCTTCGGTTAATTCCTTTAGGAGTGTGTTTGTTGTATGACTTTAAAGTAGGTCTGTCAGCTGCCGCATCAAGTCGCTGCAAATGCCAGGCGTTTGGTGACAATACCGTGAACGAACGCACCGCCAGGCATTGGTTCCAGAAATTCAATTTGGGAGATGAACCTCGCAGTGGACGACCAAATGTGTTGAATGACGAGGCCCTGAAAGCAGCCATCCAGACCAGCGGTCTAACGTATGATGAACTTGCAGAAAGATTCCATGTTTCCGCTGAAACAGTCAGACTGCACCTGCATGGGATAGGGAAGTCATACAGGTTAAGCAAGTGGGTACCCCACACATAGTCGGCAACCAACAAGGAACAACGAGTGACATCCTGTTTGTCCTTGCTCACTCGGCACCTGAGCACACTCATATTTGATCGCAAAAGTGGGTCCTCTATGACAGTTCCAAGCGTAACAGACATTAGTTGTCGCCACGTGACCCTGTACCTCGCACCTCAAGACCACATCTGCACCCACGAAAGGTTATGTTCTCTGTATGGTTGACTTGTCGCCAAGTGGTGCATTACGAGCTCCTTTCACCTGGTCTAACCATCACTGCTCACAGCAATTACAAAGGGTGCACTGTACATTGCGGCAGAAGGAGCCGGCATTGGTAAATCGCCACAGTATGCTGTTCCTCCACGACAATGCCAAGTCACATGTGGCAAAGAGGATCCGGGAGACCCTTCAGCAACTTGGCTGGGAGACACTGTGCCATGCACCATATTCACCGGACCTTGCGCCAGCAGATTACCACCTGTTTCATTCCTTTGTCAACCACCTCCGTGGGAGATCCTTCGCCAATGAGGGATACCTGCGGAACGCACTCACGGATTTCTTTGTCTCGAAGTCTGCCGACTTTTATCATCAGAGTATTGTGCAGTTTCAGGAACGTTGGATGCATGTACCGTCCACTGTATTGCTCTTTGTTTATTACTGCTCTAGAACGGCAAAAACCTTTTTGGTTACCTTGTATTAAGCACTTTCGTCAAGATCAAACATGCTATATCCCGTATACTACGTGAAGCAGATAGCACATCTATAAGTCTCTGACCAAGATTCAATCAACATTTTCTCAACGTTCAGACGGTATTAATCTCGCTTTGTTTTTTGGATTATCGTCACGCGTTGAAAGGCCCGAAGGCCATAATCCCATCAGCCACCCCTGCATTAATCCAGATTTGGAAATTGGTAATAACAAGGCACCAATTTGCAGTCTTAACCTAGTTGCAAGAAAAGAGAAAAAGATAATCCTGGGGGCTGCTAGGCTACTTTTTGACACTGTATCTAAAAAGTCAGAGTCATTATACCAACGTGTGTCCCGTATCCATAGAGATGATTCGCATTAAAATAAAATAAAAAACAATATAGTAATGACATAATAAAATGATAGCATAATAATAATGTGCTCTCATTCGCCACAAAATGTCTGATCCATGTAATAGTGGATATGTCATTACTACTAATAATAATAAATAAATATTCATATGTTAATTATGATGGTGATGATGAGTGAGTTAGATACTGTTGATGAGTGACAATGAATGATGATTATAGATATATGTGTGAACAAATGGTTTTATGGATATGAATAGATAATAATGTCCAAATGATTAAGATCTAACAGCTAGAATTAAATTTATAGAGATATATTCTAACTATGTATATCTACTAATTATTTAAAAGAGATTTTTAAAATTGATTAAATTGATATAATCTTCAGCAAATGCTTTATTATTTACTTCGATTTTTCAATATCTAATCTGTTCTGTTTAAATTTATATTCTTGCGCAAGATATTTATTTATTCCTTAATATACTAATCCATATTGCATTATATTATAGGATGATCTATTACTATTCATGATTTACACTAGTATGTTAGCGAATATTACTAAATGTGAGTTATATGATCGATGATATTCAATGAATAATGAGGCTAAATAAATTATTTAGATAGAGTTGCTCCTAATGAGATCATGATATTAATACGTACATCAAATAGCTCACAAGTAAACCTAGGGAATTATAGTAAACGTTTCTGCTGAAAATTTTAATTTGGTATGTCAAGTTGCATCTGATTTGCACGATTTGAAATAAATCTAGGGAAAACAATCCTCTATAAGACTGACAAGTTTAATTTGTCATTACAGATTATAGTGAAATCTACTTCCCCACCGATTCTGTTATGGTAAAATAGTTATTCCAAGCAATTCCCTAGTACTATATTCATGTACTAAAATATATTAATAATATATGACTAATATATTATATTGTCAATATATAATATTTAGAATATATATATTGACATATTCCTAATCGCTGTTTTACTAAATTAGAAAAAACCGTTTCTTGTTCCATTATTATTTTGTATTTCGAAATGTTCATTTAAAATCAATAAGCGCAGTTTCTGAATTAATTATATAATATAGGAATTGACATTCGCGTGTAAAACAAACTTCGCGTTTTTACAGCGTCGCTTCACGTTTTTGTGTATTGACAGACACTATCATTAAATAATGATTTCAAAATTACTGTATTCTTATTTATTGTACATACACTAAAACTTTCGTCACATATGTATTTATTTACCTGGATATGGATTCCGTAATCTATTTTTGTTAATAGAATTACATATAAATTCGTATTCCAAACATAAGTCACATATTATAAACAAAACAAAATCTGTTTACAGTATTCCCAAACTTTTACTAATAAGACACATTAAATTAACATTATATATCATCCTTACTATACATATACAAACACTTCGTTTTTATTGACATTTCCATATTATATTTTAATATATGGGTATAGTACTAGGGAATTGCTTGGAAAAGCTATTTCACAATAACAGAATCGGTGGGAAAGTAGCTTTCACTATAAACTGTTTTGACAAATTAAACTTGTCAGTCTTATAAAGGATTGTTTTCCCTTCATTTTTTTTTTAAAATCGTGCAAATCGGATGCAACTTGACATACAAAATTAAAATTTTCAGCGGAAACTTTTACAATTTGGGAAAAATGCTCTGAAAACTGGAATTACAATTTTAATACAGTCATGAACTTTGTGACTTTTCGTGATTTGCAGGTGGGAAGATTGGTTAAAAATATTTGTAAATCGTTTTATGCGCCAAAACGGAAAACTGGGCTCCAAATATTTTCACTTGTACTGTACTTCCCCGGAGTTTCAAAGAAATCGGCGTGTCTACAGTTCCCTATGTTTACTTGTGAGCGCCGGTCTCCGACACAAGTGAACAATCGCTTGTTGAATCAGTAGAACACCTCGATGGTGATCGGAGAAGCAATAATTATGCCGTCTAAGGATTATATATGTGCGCTTGGCTATAATTGGATTGTTGAAAACCATGACTCCCCACAATCTCAATATTCATTACCATGCATATGTTAGCGAGTGAGAGCGCGGGGTTAGAGCGAGTGAGAGCGCGGGGCTCGGAATAACGGGGAGGAAGGATATTACATCCAATATTAGCAGTCTGCACTCACGATTGTGTTCGCAAAAAGGCCTCAATCAAGTTCACTTGCTCCGGGCCCCAGCTTGCCTTGCGCCGCCACTGCTGACCAGTTATTTTCAATGCTACAAGAGTAATTTCATTAATAAACAAGCTAAGTAATGGTTTTATTATAAACAATACGAAAGCGCCCCCCGTACAAATTACAATTATCTTATAACGTATCCAAAAGAAAGCATAAAAGTCATAGAAACAAATGGAGTTTACTAAACGAACGTTGGGACCTGCCAGTTTTAAGAGTCGAAGTTATAGATTTTCCTACCGGTGTCCATGATTATTCCAACGGTGTATGATTTATCTCTGTCGAACTTGTGGCTAGTGAGATATAGTAGGGGTGCAAATGGAGAACACTAAGCAATTCAAAAGGACCTGCAGGTATTAGAGTCAAACTGATAATTTCCCTCCACTGTTTCAGACCATGTGAATCCAACGGTGTATCGTTCATCTCTCTGTGGCTTGTAGTTACTGAGATGGTGGACAAAGAAACATACAGATGGAGAAATACTAAGCGATTGAAAATGACCTGCCAGTTTTAATGTTTATATAATACATTATTTCATGGCATGAGTCCATTAAAAATTCAACGTGTATAGCTCATCTCTGTCGGGATTGTAGTTACTGAGAACTAGGAAGATCATTAATGGTGAATACTAAGCGATTCAAAAGGTTCTGCCAATTTTAGAGTCAAACTGATAATTTTTTCCACAGCTTCAGACCATGACGAATCGAACGGTATATTGCTCATCTCTGTGTGATTTTTAGTTTCTGAAATCTAAAGGGGGACAAAGAAACATACAGCTGGAATAATACTCAGCGATTGAAAAGGACCTGCCAGTTGTAGATTTTATATGGTAGGTTATTTCATGGTTTCCCACCATTACGAACCCAACGGTGTATGGCTCAACTCTGTCAGACTTGTAGTTACTGAGATTTTAGTAGAGGCACAAATGGAGAAAACTAAGCGATTCAAAGGGATCTGCCGGTTTCAGAGTCAAACTTATAATTTCCCCCAGCGTTTCAGACCGTGACGAATCCAAAGGTGTATCTGAGATCTGGAAGAGAGACAAAGAAACATACAGATGGAGAATACCAAGCGATTGAAAAGGACCTGCGAGCTTTAGAGTTCATATGATATATTATGTCATGGTTTGAGACCATTACAAATCCAAAGATGTATGGCTGATCTCTGTCGGACTTGTAGTTACTAAGATCTAGGAGGATCATAAATGGTGAATACTAAGCGAGTCAAAAGGTTCTGCTAATTTTAAAGTCAAACTGATCATTTTCTCCATGGTTTCAGACCATGGCGAATCCAACGGTATGTCATTCATCTCTGTGTGATTTGTAGTTGCTGAGATATAAGGGGAAACAAAGAAACATACAGCTGGAATAATACTAAGCGATTCAAAATGACCTGCCAGTTTAGTGTCAAACATATGTTTTCCGCCGTTTCAAACCATGGCGAATCCATCGGTGTATGGTTCATCTCTGGGTGGCTTGTAGTTACTGAGATCTAGAGGGGTACAAACAAACCTTGTCAAAATACATAGGAAAAATTGAGAAACTAAGTAAATGAAAAGGACTTGTCAGTTTTCGAGTCAGTCATAATTTTCCCCACCGTTTAAGGTAATGACGAATGTAACGGTGTATGGCTCAACTCCGTCGGACATGTAGTTGCTGAGATCCAGGGGGGGGGGACGGAGAGACAGACAAGACAAACCCGATATGTTTCCTTACGGGTGCGCTAAAAACAAAGCCCTCTAGTTCTAAGAATATCTGCATGTAACACAAACAATATTTCTGTATAGTAATCTGTCATCCGTGTCAACTATTTATAATGCCTCTTTTATGTCTGTTTCATGTATATACACTTACATCAATGATTGAAGGATGTGAAGTCCAGTGGAAATATGCACTTTGAAAGAATACTGTTCGGTGATAAAGCTTCTAGTGTAGAGGCGACAAAACCATCCGAAAAGCATACGCCCGTTATACGAAAATTGAATAGCAAAACTTATCAAGACTGAAGTCCAAGGGACGCCCTTGCTCGCAACTGGTATTTCGGCAAAACTTTGTAACCATTTGTTTTTCTGTTTTGACTTTTTTAACCATTACCTCTGTTGTCGTATGTTTGAAAACAAGGCCTTGAGAAAGATATACAGGCCGAAACGGGACGAGATGGCTGGAGAATGGAGGAGACTGCATAATGAAGAACTTCACGGACTTCACGACTCACCCGATGTAAGAATAATGAAATCCTGATGACTAAGATGGGCAGGCCATGTAGCTCGGATGGGGGAGAAACGAAGATTATATTCCATCGTGGTTGTAAGCCGGATGAAAAGAGACCGTTAGGAAGACCAAGACGATATTGGAAAGAAGGGATCTTCAAGATGTAGGTGTTTGTGATAAAAACTGGCTTGATCTTGCTCAGGATAGAATCCTATTGAGAACATTTGCTAACTGTGGCGATGTACTTGCGAGTTCCGTAAGCCATAGAGTAAGTAAGTACTACCTCTGTTGTCACTGGATATAGGAACACACTAACAGCATAAATAAAGAGGTTTGCTATTTGGAGTTTTATTCTTACATTATTATGTGGCAGCTTTAAATTTTCTTTAGTGTACCCTGTTCGTTGAATATTGAATTCTCATTTTACTGTTTACCAGAGTGTTTAAGATCTATTGTTTGAGAATTCGATAACGTTTTCATTATGCAATCTCTCGCAGTTATTATATAAATACGCTTTATAATATGCGTCTAGCTTGGGCTGCAGTTTTCCGCTTCCTTTTGGTAATAAATATCTCATTGTTCTACATCATGTTTTAATACCTTCTGTGATCAAAGGTTTGTAGTTATGAATTGATATTTTTTATGTCGTTACAGGTAAATTGTTGTTAAAATTGTATGTGCAAGTTGTACTGAAAATTTCCCAACCATTGTTTGGGAAAAGCTCCTTCGCATTTTCTTTATTCAATATGTAGTTGTTTCTTTCTGAAGTTCGTTAAAATATATTTTAGTGATTAATTTTAAGTAACTGGTTTCTGTTCGTGTTTTCTGGATCATGAATACTTAATATTTGAACTTGCTAATCTGAAAAATCAGTTTGTATGACCTGTCTCGAATGTTTCAGTGTGTTCGTCTATGCACAGGAATCTGATCTAATGCACTTCGAGTATTTTTTGTTATCCTTGTAAGCTTCTTAACTAAAGCAGTTAAAGCGTATGTATTAAGTAGAAGTTAAATATGGTATTTTCACATTGGATTTCATTACAATAGATTTCAGGCTGATGGTAAGTTTCGTGTACTCCAGTTCGCAACAAGGTACCGTGAAGGTTGCCGGTGTGACGGTTCCATACTAGTGTGGTGTTCACGTATCGTGGATTGGATCTGTTAATTTTCCTATGTGCGTCATTGACCGATAACTCTTACCTTACACTGCTTATTGCCGTACGTTACCATTTCAGACCTTCATAGACTCCATGTAGCCCCACAATGATGGGATGTTCCAGAAGAATAAGACAGTGTGAGCGGGCCCAAATTTTCCAGAATCGGTTTTAGGAACATTCTGGAAAAGTTATGAACGATATTGTCACGGTTTATCTTGAGATGAACCCACTCGAGTACTTATGAAATGTGGTAGAAAAGTTCACTCGTACCCAAACTCTTGCAGCTGCAAAGACAAGGGAGCTGGAGCGACTACCAGAACAGTAATGCTCAACATCTCTTCGGAGGAATTCCGTCCATTTGTGACATCGATTCCACGTAAAGTTACTGCACTTAGGGGAATTGGAGCGGTGCTACACGCCATCTATCCCGTGACTTTTGACATGTAAGTATATATGAGTTTAATCTTAAAATATTATGATTGACAAGATTCAAACTATATTTTATTTTCTTCAGGTTTTCTAAAACTATACTTCGATATAATGAAATATGTTCAAGGCGATCGAGCTTCATGGCAAATAAAAGATAGTAAGACTACTTTTGTTTCCTTTTGGAAAGTAAAACAACTGTCATTCCTCCCCAGGGTAGATCACACAAATTGCCATTTTATTAATTATGCTTCTACTTCGATATTACCGAATGTTAGCAATGCTCTCTGGTAGAGAAGGATTAGATCCCTCTCTACCAGAGCTGAAACAGTATCAATTGTAGGGAACTGGCCTGATTCGAACGTAGGAGACGCGGTGACCCGGCACGAAACTCGATCCGATTGACTGATCTAAGTAGTATCCAACATATCTATTTAAATTATGTTTATGATTAGCGAATGCAGCTTTCAGGCGAATTTCTAAGCTTACCCTATTAAACCGTGTAGCCTTCGGTCGTCGCAACATTAATTTACTATGAATCAGACGCAATGTATCAAATTGATACATTTCAGTTTTACTTGTAATGTCTTTCCTTTATCAAAGTTATTTTTATTATGAATTATTAGCAATATACTTTGTTGATTGCTCTTTGAAGTGTTAACAATATTTTTTCCAATTTACACTTAATAACAAAATATTTTGGTAATCTAAAAATATCGTCGTGAACACACAAATATGGTAATAATTTGACTTATATAGAGTAATTGCATTGATTGCAATGTATCAAAATGACACGGAAATGTATAGTTAGGGGAAAAGTCATCTATTCAAGGTTAAGAAATGGCGGCAAACTAAAGCGTGACTGTATCAATCTGATCCACATACGACAGACCGAAGGTTAATTCCTTGACAATGAAATTCTTAGGTTACGAAACCTGTTTATGCCCTACTTTATCAATCAAAAATATTGCTTAAATAGGTAATGGTACACTACTTCAGGCGTCATTTGCTAATCCGACACCGCCCTAGCAGCACAGAACATCGCGTACTTAACCAACTTTACTCGATATTGTCCGGTACTGAGCCAGTGTTGGACCAATATTGTCCCGATACCTCTGAAACTATGCATAATTTGTATACTAGTCTGAGTGATAACAAACCGGCAATGTAAAAAGCGTGCAGACTGATTTTTTCGTAATAAGGTGGGGAAAATTAATTGTAATTGAATCTGAATTGAATGTATTTTATGATCTTTAAGCATCTTTGTCTCAGGCCGGGATAGAGGAGGCGAGAGTGCAGGGAACGTAGCGACCAGGGCCTTAATTTAGGTGCCATCTCGACATTCGTCTGGTGAAACTTATGGAAAACCTTGGACAGGTTGGTCGGTCAAGTGGTTCGAACCTGCATACCTACCCATTGCTGATCTCAAGTGCGCGACTGGTACACAAGATATTACAATTTTAGTAGATGGTCAAACTACTTGGTGAGGGAAGTTAATTCTTTAATCACAACGTCTGGCATGTTAGACTTGCATCCAAAAACTTCGGCTTCGAATCCTAGCTGGGGCATGGATATTCGTAGATCTTAAAAAGCATTTCACTTATATAATCGGGATGGGCCGAAGTTACGAGTTCCTAAAAATAGGCCCATACAAAAGAAATTTCTCAAAGCATTTTCAGTCACAATTGTACTTCTAATCCGGCAAAAAAAAATTGATATCTTTGGTTGTATTAGTCTCCTGTAGCTTAATGTGGGATGTACAATGCGTACAGTTTAAAACCGGCCCCGAAAACAAATATGAGAAACACTCCCTCCCTCCTTTATCTTCTTTCACTTCCCTTTTCCCTACCGGGTTGGAGGGGTCGAATCGTGTACTTCTCGAAGCAGTAGGGAAAGGGATTGTGAAGAAGACAGGGGAGGGAGGGAGAAGTGGTAAGTATTTCTCACATTTGTGCTCCGGGCCGGTATTAAACTTTACGCACTGTATAAACATCGCTTCATGTGGGATATGACCTACTTCGAACTTAAATATTTGTTTACCACAGACCAAATATCAGTAACTGTTCTTTTCAACTGTCCAAAAAAGAATAGCTCTATTTTGATTCAGCAGTTTTCTCGACAAAATAATGGGAAAGGTAGCGGTCAAAGTGTACCTAGGTACCATATCTGCATTCGCCTTGTGAAAGTGAGGAAAACATTGGAAAGCATCAGTCTGTATGTCCAGTAGCATCTGTTGAATCTGAGTGACTCCCCAGTTCACATCCAATGACTATGACCAGAAGTCGTAGACCACGGGGTCTGGATACCCAGATAATACCCAAGTTTACACCAAGTTTGTACTAGTCTTGTTTTTCCCTCTCAGTGCAAAACTTACCGCATAATGTTTGTTTATATGTTGTAGCAAATTTGGAATTACAAATTTGGTGCATTAAAGTTCGCTGCAAATTTGCAATTACAAACTTTGTGCATCAAAGTTTGCTCCAAATTTGACATTGCAAACTCTGATGTTTGATCTATCACATATTGTAAACCGTTAACGTACAAATGAATTATGCTTATTCGGTGGGAGGTTTCTCTCTCTCTCTCTCTCTCTCTTTCTCTAAAGAAACAAATATTTTCTGTCAATCTCAGTCTCTCTCTTTCTTTCTCTCTCTCTCCCTCTCTCTTTCTTTCTTTCTCTCTCTCTCTCTCTCTCTCACACACACACACAAACACACACACACATCCTTGAACACGCTACAGTACCTGCTCGGGTCGATGACATATTGCTTTTTCGACTTTGTATTGCGTACGATGAAAGAAAAGAATACCTATCTAAGTTTAATTGTTACGACATATTCGAGAAAGAAAGCCGCCTAGTGACAGTGGTGTGGTGTATGCGTAACTCGTCTGCAATGCCACGAACAATTTTCCGAGGGTTCGCTTCCACGGTGTTCCTGAGCAGCTCATCCGAACATGATATTGGTCGGCGTCCACGGGGCTTATTTTGCAATGTTGTGTCACCGGAATGGAATTTGACCAACCTACGGCGAATGGTGCGTTCATTCGCCATTAGTCCCAAATGCACTGTTAATGCCTTTTGCGGCTTTCTGTGCAGAATGCTCCACTTTAAATTCATAAAGAAAATTCACTTACAATTCTGTGTTCTCCATAATGAACTTTCACACAACCCTACTCAACAAAACACTGCCTCCTGACTGTCTGGTTACCCTGGGCTGTTTGCTGGACGTATACAGAGTTTGTGACGCTAGACCTCAGTCAGTCCCTGTGTTATGTTGGTAAGGTACGTTTCCGACGAGGAGTCAAAGCGGTCATTTCATTCGCAGCAACCCAATACTTACATAAGTTCTCTTCCTCCGATTTAACCAAAAGGTGTTCTCACATACGTTCAAACTTTCCATTGATGGGACTGACAGATACTGCTGCCGGGTGTACTAATTTCCATTCTTCTTTTTTCCCTCCATGAGCAAAAATGCCGCAACAGGCTACTGAGTTGACATCTGCAGTTGTGGCGGCTGCCGTCAAAGAGATGGCTCGAAAGTGATTTCTAGCAAGTCCGCATTTGAGCTTGAAAAGATGTCGGCCCATTGTATAGATAGAATGTAGCTACCGAAGTGGCAGGATATTGCAAATGGTCAATCGCTGTCTCAGAGCCGAAACCAACTAACGGCATTATGACAGCTTGCATTAGGTGGCTCGACTGATAGACGAATAGACCCCGCTCATTTTCCAACGCAGACCCTAAGCCCCGAAAATAATGCAATCTCATCCCACTGCCATCTATTAGCAATGTTGTAAATTAACTGAATGGACGGGATATGAGAGAAAAATTATCGAAGAAGCCAAGCCTTCGATGTATGGTTGGCCATCATAAATTATCGAAGGCTTTTGCTATGTTGAAGAAAATTCCCACGACGTACCGGTAGGTTTGATTTATAAAATTATTTATTACTTTACAAATTTCATTTATAACATTTTATGTGGATCTCTTTATACGGAAATCATACCTGATATTTCCAAGTTTCCAAATAGTAGCTATGTTTCCAAGTTGTTTATTTTAATACTTATTTTTGTACTATTACTTTTTGTAGTAGTTTGCCAATATGATTTAATAGACTTGGGGTCTGACCGATCTTTTCCTTCAGCCTTCAACAATATCAGTAACCGAGCCTTTTTCCATGGGTCCGGGACTATGCCTTGGCTTAGACATTCTCGTTAGATATGGTATCCATATATTTTTACTAACTTCGTAAATTTCACTTTTAATGTTGTCTGGTCCACGTGCCATATTTTAGAATTTTGATTATAGTTTTCATATTGTAGTTATTTATGTCTAATTCATCTTCCTCGTTACTGGTTTCGTTTCGAATATTGTTAAATTCTGAATTTGTTCGTGTTAATTTCTTTTGTTCATTATCTTCTGTTTAGTTGACATCCGGGAATAGCTTTTTGAGTAGAAGTTCCATTGTATCCTTCCAGTTTTTGGTATACTCACTATCATCGTGTTTTAAACGTATTTTGTGTATTTTGGGTTTTGATCTTATTCATGATAATCCTGTATGTAACTGGCGACGACAGTGAGAGTGAATACGAAAATACAGGACGTGCAACGCATTACTTTTGCAAATAGTTCCCAAATCGTTAATGACATTGCAGCAGCAGGCAACAGCCTGACAGAAGATCTGAACATGTCGTTCCAAACACGTTAACTAACGACCATAGTCAAGAGATGACAATGGCCAAGATACAATTAGGGTGCAGTGAAAAAAGTTCAATCTGTGTCACAGTTTTTAGTAGTAAAAAACGTTGAATTTGGTCTTCCTAAATAAATCTGCATGAGCTTTGAAATTTTCATTATTGAAAATTTGTACTATTTGTTTCATGTATAACTTTGTACGTGTTACATTCTCGATGCCGAACTACGCTTTGAGTTTACTCTTAAAACTTTAAACATTTACAATTAACTATGCAACTGCCGCCCTGTCACTCGTTCAGGTAGCGCATTCCAGCAAAATAGGGGGAGGGGTCACGTTGCTGCAACGCTAAATTGTTAGTGTTTACAAGTTGTACATGGAAACGCAAAGGGTAGTTTCACGTTGAGAATATAAAGCTGGTTTCAGTTGGGAATGCATTTGTTGTGATGGCGCTAGTATCATCAAAACATTCGTGTTTACCGGTGCGACTGGTTCTCCGCAGCAGTGTTTCTAATGTACAATATCGAAAACTATATCAGACCTTCATGAATTAGAAAAGTGTAACGGAAGGACGAGATACTTGTTAGTTGATTTTTCTAGTTAAAAAAGGCATGTTGAAGAGGTTTCATTTTACATATTTTTAATGGAGGATGCATGAAGCAACGTACGTCAGACATTAGTCTCATTCGTGTCGGAAGGGTAATGAGACAAACTTTGTTTTGTATGCGCCATTTCAGTAACTTTGACTTCGGCCCGTCATGATTATGATGAATGCGATGCTAGTTAAAATTCACATCCATGCCCCAGCCTGGATCGAAGCCGGGACAAGGGGTAGTGAGAAGTCTATATCTGATCTAACGTATTGTGTCTTACATTGTCCACTGCCGTTCTTTTAAGATAAACATGCATATCCAGAGGTTAGCATGCCTTAGTAGTAAGGTGGCGATTTCGAATCCCATTCACTCGAATTGAAGAGAGAAAGCACAAAGTATAATCACAACCGAGCTGTCGTAGTTCATTGTAGGGCGTTGGCTTAGCATTCGGTAGATCGTGAGTTCAATCCCAGCGACTGACCATGTTGACTGAGGTATATCCAGGGATTTTCCTGAGTCACACAAGGCAAATACTGGGTTCTAAATTTCAATTTAGACCCTGACTGTTATATTTCTGCATCCTTTCCTCTTTCCTTTACCGGGCTGAGCCTTAGTTGCCTAAAGACCATAAGGAAACAGATGACAATGACCAATAACCTGATAATATTGTTTGTTATATATTACGCCAACACTAGCGTGTATAGCCGGCCGGGTGGTCGAGCGGTCTGCGGCGGTAGGCTATCGACTCAACGGTCCCGGGTTCGAGTCCCGGCAGGGGCATGGGTGTGGATTTTAATACTTAACAGCTAAAGGCAAATCGTGACGGGCCGAAGTCCAAAGTTACTAAACTGGCCCATATAAAAATAAAGTTTACCAAAGTTTTTACTAGCGTGTATAGGCATAGAACAAGTCAGTGACGGTACATTCTTATGAACTCAATTAATGGAAATACTGACCCTTATTAAAGTGATCTTATAACCCGACCAGGATAGGGTGGGGAGACATGTTCTAGGAAGGTAGTCGGTATGGTTTTACTTTGTAGGTACAATCACGGCATTTGTACCAAGTGTATGCATAAGTTTTTGCCGGTTTTTTGGTAAAGAAAACACGTAATTTTCAAGGGAAATTAATTTTGTTTTATTCAAAATATTGGCCATCGGCTTGTACACATTTCGCCCATCTCTCAGGTAATTAATGAATACCATACCAGAAAAACTGCTTGTCTTTTGCGGCAAACCATTCGTCGAGCCATTTTCCAACGTATTCGAAATTGCTGAAGTGCTGCTCTGCGAGCGCGTGCCCCATTGATGCGAAGAGGTGATAGTCAGATGGCGCCAGGTCTGGGGAGTACGGCGGGTGCGGAAGGATGTCCCATCCAAGCGATTTCAAGGTGTCATTCACTGGTTTTGCTGTATGAGACGACGCATTGTCGTGTAACACAATCACTTTGCCATGTCTTCGGGCCCATTCCGGTCGTCTTTCGATCAATGCGTGATTTAAATTAATCATTTGTTGGCGATAGCGTTGTGCATTAACGGTTTCGCCGAGCTTCAAGAGTTCATAATACACAATACCGCTCTGGTCCCACCAGACACAAAGCACAGTCTTCTTGTCGAAGCAATTTGGCCTTGGTGTTGAAGGACCGGCTTCGCCAGGTGAAAGCCATGATTTTTTCCGATTCGGGTTTTAAAAATAAATCCATTTTTCGTCACCCGTCACAATTCGATACAAAAAGGATTTTCTTTCGTGGCGTTGAAGCAGCATTTCACAAGTGACTTTGCGATTTTCCATTTGACGTTCATTCAAATCGTGTGGGACTCATTTACCCAGTTTATTGATCTTCCCCATTGCTCGTAAACGTCTGCTGATAGTTTCTTGTGACACATTTAATGCTTTTGCGAATTGCTGTTGAGTTTGAGTTTGGTCATCCTCCAATAACACCTGCAATTGCTCGTTTTCGCACTTTTGTGGTCTACCAGAGCGCGCACTGTCTTTCACATTGAAATCACCACTTTTAAATTGTCGAAACCATGTCTCACATGTTCTAATCAATGGAGCGTGTTCACCATATATTTCTGCCAGCACACGATGACTTTCAACAGCCTTTTTCTTTTGGTTAAATAAGAAAAGCAATGCGTGCCGCAAATGTTCTTTTTCAGTCACAAACTTCGACATGATCACTGAACGATAAAACAAAGACGCTAGTGTTTGGCGGACTCAACTTGTGTGTGTTTGTAGTTTAATGTCAGACGAACAAAATGACGTATGTGTCAAATGAATACGCTGCGTACTTTTCGCTGGCGCCATCTTTTAGGTAAACCGGAAACTACTTATGCATACACCTGGTATGGGGTGACTAAAGAAACCCTTGGAAAATACTAAGTCAAAATGGGCGACTGCTGGGATAGTTCCCAGGACCTTCCGATTGTTAAACCGACGCTCTACTATTTGTGCTACGGACACTCGGTATAACCTACACTATTCGTTAATGTCATGAATACTTAATATTAAACAAATACGTTCTTCGTTATTGCACTGAATATGAACGGATTTCACGTTTCTTTTGCATTTCTACTCGCTTGAGTACATACAAAAATGCAAGATATTAGTGCTTGAACACCACGTGATCTCGCGCTCGTCAGCTAAGCCCTGATGAGGGATTCAGCCAGACACCCCACCCATCGAAATCGTTGATCACGCACCCCACCTTTAAAATATTTACTGTTAAAAATATATTGAAGTCCTGCAAAATTCTACTCATTCCACTATCTTTGTTTTGGCTTTACTTTCCCCCAAATAAAATTCTTGGCAGAATCTCTGGTCCTCATGCAAAGAACACATCCTCTTTCCGAATGGAAATAAATTGCTGATGAGTGGTCTACAGAATTACGATTAATGCACTCTTCAGCTGGTTAAACCGCAACCAAGGAAAACTGACTTCGTTTTCTCTACCAACTGTTTACAAAGAAATAAAAAGACAAGCCTGCCCATACCACTACTTTATACCTTTTTTTTGGTCATTTTGTATGATGTGTTTATTCTCCCTCCCAGTTTTCTAAATCTCCGAAGCAATCGGCCGCCAAAGGGGAGTATTCATAGTTCGTGGAAACAGATACTTCAATTCTCATTTCACAGTTAGTTTCTCAACACTTCGGCCAAAACAGTTACCATAATGTTCGCATTCTCTTTCAAGTTATTAGTAGTATTATTATTATCCGCCGAATTTGGGCGGTTAACGATGTAGGTCACCCCCGCCATCTTGGTACGCACTTTCCATTGATTTACACGGGAATTGTTTTACTCATTTTATGTCTCTCGGAAGTAGAATATTGAAGTTCTACTTTCACAAAATTTGCCTTGGTGGTTATTTTGACTCTTGTATAGCTTTGGTATGTGAAGTTTCTTCAAATATATAAGTATAATGTATTATTAATAATTTGCTATATAAATCACAATATATTAACGGATAATTATACTGTTCGTGTGTAAAATATTGTATTTCTATAAAATAGCATGAGTAAAAGAGAACATGACGATAAACTTTGCGAAAACAGAAGTTAAAAGTATTCTCCTGAAGGATATAAGACGAGTAAAACAATTCCCATGTAAATCAATGGAAAGTGCGTACCAAGATGGTGGTGGTAACCCTTGTATGATAATTCATACGAAACATCTTCAGTTATCACCACTGCATTCACACTTCGACTCAAGCTTCAACTTACACGTGACTTCACAAGTCCGTTTCAGTTGATACGTTAGTTCGCGGTTTGACCACCTGCATCGGGAACTGAAACAAACTATATAGGCTAAAACTGGGTAATTAACACCAGTTCTTGTAGGAACTGGCATAAACTTCCAGATAAATAGTTAAATGCGTGAGTGTGAATGTAACATTTTTGTCAATCACATGTAAACATGCATAATACAAAACCTCAAAGTTACAAGTATTTTTGTCTTTGTATGCTAACGTAAGGTTTCGTGCGCCTTGGCACTAGGTACTGGGCTGATCAAGATATAAACAAAGGATTTCAGAAACTTGGTTTTAGTTTCATTATGAAAGAAAGTTACATTTCGTAGTGCTCTCCAAACTCACCGGACTGGACGGCTGTTGTCTTGCTGGCAGCTGACCCTAGTCAGCCTATTCCTAATATAAAGTCTGTGGCAGCAGTACTGTGGAATCGTATCAGTGTCTCTGTTCGTACGTGTCACTTGAATGCTCTCCGATGGAAACTACATGGGTCAGCACGATTCCGAGGGAGGTGATGGCCCATGCAGTTTGAGCTTCTTGTTTTTTTTTTTTTCAACCACACAGCCCGGAAGAGTTTCTTTCGCTATTGACATGCTTGTACATGCTTGTTTAGAAATGTTAACAAGTATTACATGATCGTTGTTATACGGATTTATGCATGTCTTTGCTTCTTCCGCCTTAATATTGTCCATGCATGTTTTTTTGCTTAAGAACGTTGATGTGTAATGATCACGCGATGCACAAGAGTTCCACTGAATGTAGTAATGTGGTCTATATACATGTCTATATGAATAAACAGTTTTTGTACCAGGTTCAGGTCTGAGATGTCTTACACTATCATGAAAAATAATGAAAATATAACAATTGTTTCAGAGGTTCTTATTATCCCGGCTCTAGTTTGGTATTTAGGATGTTGGATAACACAATAGAACGAAATAAAATACAGAACAATATAAGAACAAAAATATAAGAACAAAAACTTCACATTAAAGGCCTTAAAGTGGCACAGTCTCAGGCCAGAATAGGGTGTAGGAGATGATGTTGTAAGGTAGTTTGTAGGTACAATTCCGGTATTTGCCTGGTGTGACAGGAAAATCCCTGAGTTACCTGTGAGAGTGCGTGGTCACTGGCACTTCATCAATTCCATTCTCTCTGGTATCCACAATACTCCTAAGGCCTCATTTTTTGCAATGCTTTCTCTGATGCTAAACAAAGGGTTTACTTTGTCTTAATATCGGAATGCACATCACATTCCAGTGGCACGGAACCCACTTTGAAAATGAAAGAAAGCCCATGCTGCATCTATCAGGAGACAATTTTTGCCTCATCTGCATTAGTATGTTTCTACGTACACCTAATTTATTGGAATATAATGCATATTTATACTGCAATAACTACGTAAATAATCATTGAAGCATGGTGCTTAATACTCCAGATATGCTGGTGCTAATCTGGGCAGCTCGGCGACACTGACGGCAGCCTGGAAAACGGCCCGACGTCCAATCGCCACTTATGGATCGCGCTGACCATTCTCCGACTACAAATGGTCGGGTCGCCTTCGGGGTCGACATTTGACTTCCTGGGTATTTTATTTTGCTTGCTGTTTTTATCATAACTAAAGATAATGTAATTTGTTGAATAGTTTTTGGATAATATAATTAGGATATTTATTATTAAATACAGGAAATAGGCTGTCATATTTTGAAATGAAAAGCAAATATTACACACAATAAAATAATTGTGGGTCGCAGGCTAGAGTATGGTAAAGAGGGTCGCAGGATGAACAAGTTTGAGAAACGCTGCTTGATTGGAAACACCTAAGATTCTTGACATCCACCTTCAATTGTATCAGCTGGCTAAGAAAAAATAATTCTTGTGCTTATTACCCCTTGGTTCTTATTACCTGGTTTTGCCTTACATGCTACAATGGGCAGGTTTTCAATAATGAAACTTTCAAAGCTCTTGTGGCACCTGAAGAATTTATTTTTCAGAAAAAAACAAAAACTTTTGTAGGCTTATTCAGGAAGACGAAATTCAACATTTTTCGCTATTAGAAAGCAGGGACACATACTTGATTTTCTTTTGCCCGAGCTATTAAGCATATGTGAAAACCTTATTAATAATGCGAATAATCATGCAATATTTCTGCAATGCATCACCTCATCAATGCACTTGTGGAGGAAACCATCACCTCATCAAGGTCCCTCTTCCAGGAGCGCTTCTTGCTATTAGTACCGACGTTGACAGCGGCGCATCGTCACCGAATGACATTACTTTCAAGACGGCTGTGTACAACGTCTTTCGCCATCCATCTGTTGACAATCAATTTAATCCTCCAACATTTTTACTTCAGTAGCAGATCTATTAAATCAACTTCTTGAACTTTACTTAGGTATCAGTGAAAAAAAAAGTTACTTCCTCGTTTATACTGCACCCCCTCGTAAAATTAGTGTACTCTTTCAACGTCTGCCTGTCTAAACCGGAGAGAAGCACTTCAACTAGATCATATAAAGAGCAGCTGTTTTTAGATTCAGTTCAGGGTCCTTAATTTAGTGGGTCGCTTAAAATTAGGTGGTCTGAAAGTGGTAGGTCCTTCTCATTTGCTCAGCTTTCTCCATTTAAAAGATTCGCGCTAGTGTCACTATACGCAATACGTTGTCATCGAGACAACCGTAAGCTTACTTATGCTTATTTATCTATATACGTACTTTCCTTTTGTTTTAGTTAATACAAGAATTGTAATCCCATATTTAAAAACTTCGTAGCACTGGCAACACTGATCCAGATACTGGATACCAGAAACCACGTGTATAGACCAGAATTAAACCTCTGTATTGGTCCAGCTACTAAAAAGGTCTTCAAGAGAAATTTCGGTAGTAATAGTAGTACTAGTAGTAGTATTTTTTAATACCGTTCTTCCTTTGTTTCGTATGTGCCGTGTGGAAGGGAAAAAATTTATAGCGCTCTAAACAAGTACTGCCCTGGCTTTATCGTTCATTACCAGTCTAAAGCGTGTTTTCGAAAGATTTATCACACTTTGCCGTTTTGTTAATAAAGGACACTCACTGCAGGGAGACAGTCGCTGGCATGAAACAGAGGAGTGCAACAGGAGAAATAAAACACATTAAAAATGACCCTCTATAAAAAGAAGAGAGAGAGAGAGAGAGAGAGAGAAACTGTGCTGTCGCTTCGGAACTGTTAAATGTTACTGACCGCGAATTCGGTGACTACGAGAGTCAAAGCTTCAAATTAAAACAATTTTACTTTTGTATAATCCAAAAGAGAAAATGAGAAATCCTTAGAGTCGATATGAACAGTGAACGTAGAGAAAGATGGAGGAACTTTGTTTCAAACAACCATTTATAACACGGCGATTATGTCATAAAATGAAAGTAGAAATTGATCACAGAGAAATAGAAACGGAAATTGGTGCTAACTTATCGCAAGACCCCGAACTCGCTTTTACAGGACTTATATTCGTATTTATAATATAAAAGGTCTAAGGAACCCGGTTCCAAAACGTAAAAAGCATTGACAGTAAATTTCTTAACATGTTAAAATGTAGAAAAAATCCTGGATTCCTACATCATCCTCAAATGTTTTGTCGAAAGTGGCAGGTTCTTCAGGCCTCGTTAAGCCCTCTCCATTCATCCTATGTTACGCTTTTCTTTTTATCTCGATCAGCGTACGATTGATCTTTCTTAACACTGTCCAGCAGCTGGATTCTTCTCCCTCTTCCCCTTCCCCCCTCAGGATGCCCTCGGTAGACGTGTGGATTAGGGGTTACATGCGTAGGACCAACACGGCGTTGGACCAACACGGAATCAACACGGCGTTAGACCAACAGGATAAAACACAAATCTTGATAATACTGAAATAATTATGTAATAATAATTTTTGTAAAAGAAAAACTCTAGCGTGGATTGGCACCGGCGTAAGACCAACGCGACTTTGGACCAATACGTCGTTTGACCAGCAGGTCGTTCAACCAACACGGCAATCAACTAACATGGTGTTCAACCAAAATGGCGTTAAACCAATTCGGCATTGGACCAACACGGCGATGAACCAACACCACTGTGTATTGTTAATGCAATCTTGCTTTAACTATATCAAATGGTGGGTGGTTGTTTGAAGATTTTATCTTTTTATTTTTTTATTTTATTTATGCACGTTAGGCATCTCAGGCAGAGTTATTGCATTTTTTTCTTTAGTTCGCAATGTTTTCTGGTGTCCTTAAATCTTGCACTTGTATTTATTCTATTGTTTCTTTCATATATTTATATATATTTAGGTATATATTTTAAAATAATATTTTTTTTTTCTTTAATATGGACTTCTTCATCCCAAAATAAATACTAGTCTGCAATGATCTGTTGTTTGACTGGTTGCAGAACGTATGAGGATTTGGGTCACAAATCATTAGCTTCAGAAAAAGTATCTGAACACCGCGGCTTCAAAATAGCTCTCATACTTTATGGAATTTATTGTCATAAGATGTTCCCAAATTGATAGTACAATTTCGAGAGCTGAAAACTGTAACTAAAATGAACTAAAATATATCTTAGAAAACTTAAATCGTGGAACATTTCGTTTGGAGTCAGCGTGGGAAAAAAACAATTGCATTTATCAAATTTGCAGTTACTTAGGAAGGAAGGAAGGAAGAGACGTCATTTTAGAAGGAAAGCTGATACGTATTTTCGAACATAGTTATGGTGTAACCTCTGAAACCACTTCGTTCATGTTGTATAGACTAAAGTAAAGTAGAAGCTTTCCTATATGTTGACTTTCCTTTGTAAAATATATACCATATGTAAGAAACGCTATTTCTTCTTTCCTTTTCAAAACTATTGCTATTTATTGTAATTGCCCAATTTTCATGGCTATCTTCTGTAGTGAACATCACATATTCGTGAATTTTACTTTAGGTTTTACTGGTTAAGGCGTTTGAAAAGGAAAAACTAACTTAGTAGTTGTACGAGTGCCGCAAGTTATTTAAATCAACATTTTTGATAAAATAAAAAAAAATGATTTAAATCAAAAATAAACAAAAATGATTTTTTTTAAATCATGATTTTTTTTCAACTCTGCAAAAAAAAGTCGTTAGCTCAAATGCGTAATTCGCTTCTGTTTTCTGTTTTTTTTTAAAAAAAAAACACAAATAGAGCTACAATTGTATTTCATTTTAACATTTAATTATTCAGCTAAAAAAGTAGGAATATGAAATTTAAAAAATGAACTTCGTTCTTTTCTATATTGACATAAACTATTCATCTGTTTCTTAATAATCGTCCTTACATAAAAATCGATTATTAAAATTGATTACATAATTATGCCAGTGCATGACGCTCCACATATAAGTAGTACTATACACTGCAGAATACTTGATGAAAAGTAAAGTGCTTTTATGTGGTGAATTAGAATCTAATGCTGAACAAAAAGGAATCAAATATTTTTCCTAATTACAATATTTTTTGTGTAAAACATTAACGAGCAATACCACGCGTCACAAACTGACATTCAGAATATACTTCTCAACTGTAATTGCGATAAGTTTTCTGAGAAGTTCAAAAAATGCAAATTAGACATATAATAAAAATGTTAGCAGAAATATTGGGGATCACGTTCTCGATTGAATGACACATATATATTAAAAATACTATTTATTATATAATATTAAATTTTCCATCACGCACTGACATTTTTACAACCCACACATACACTTTGATATACATTTCATGAAACTCTCTGAAAGTATGTGAACAGCAAAACTATCTAATGTACTACTGATAAGGGGAATGTTTGAAGTTTTATTTTCAAAGAAACAATATCGGGTTGTAGGTAGTAGCAACATATAGAAACATAAAAGGAGCCTGACATACTGACATGATCATGCAATCGAATTTAAATTATAATACTTGCCAGGACGTAAACAAGACTACAAAAAATAGGTCATTCATTTACGTCAATATTTAAAAGAAAAAAGATATGTATGTATATATTCAATTTTGCATTCCAACATTTAAAATTGTATAACTCATAATTTAAATTACTAAAATTGTAGCTTTTTAAAGTTTTAAAATAATCCAACAACAGAAGGTCACTATGTATTTGTACTAAGACTTATTACAGTATTTTTAGTAAACACACATCGTATACCCAGGGCTGAAGATTGTATTTTTGCATGGGGTGCTATATCCGATTTTTGCGCCCCTTCGAAGGAGCCAAAAATGTACAACGCCCTCTCTTTATCTTCATTAGCCGCCTGCAGTCCGGTGCTTGGGGGCGTGATTCTCCCAGACTCCCCTCTGGGGGATTTCACCCCTAAATTCGCAAGTGCACCCTCAACTTAAAAAAAATACGGTCAACAACGGTAGAGACTGTGTAAAACTGCACTTACAAACTCCATATTTTGCTTTGCTCCCCCCCCCCCCCCAAACTGAAAATCCTGGCGAAATCCCTTTGAGGCATGTTCGCATTTTGTTCTCCCTTACTTGCGGCCCTGGATGCCTTCCAGAGCTAATTGCACTATTCTACAAAATGTTCTCTGTATGTTTGACTTTTTACTATAGGACTTCACTTCGTAGAATCCCTCTAATCTGGATTTAAAATTTTCAACATTTGGAACACAGGAATTTTGTCCACGCATTATATTTTATAGAGTGATATCTTATCTAAAATCCGTAACTGAATCAGTTAGTTTATTTCTATTAGAATGTATAAAAATAAAGCAATACTAACAAGGTAAAATAATCTAATAACTTACATATGTCAGTGCGTGACGAAGAGATGTCAGCGTGTGATGCAGTGTTTTTCCTCCTATATGCTCATTATATTTATATATTCTGAATTTTAAAAAAATGGGAATTAAACTTAGTACATTCATCTTTAATGTGTTTTTCTGAATTTTTGGAGTGTCCATACGTTTAGAGAGTTTGGGGAAAATGTATGTCCGAGTGAGTAGGCGTAAAAGTGTCAGTGCGTGTCGACAAATTTAACATTAAATAATATACAGTATTCTTATTGATTTACGTATTCTTCCACCGTGAATGCAGTCTTCCATGTCTCCTCTGTAATATATGCATAGTTTATATCCATTTTATTACACAGATGACTCCTATTTTTTAAAAGTGAAAGTACAGTACAGTTTCTTTAAGAAAATGTATAAATCTTAAAAGCAAGAAGAAAATATTAAAACTTTGTTAATTTTAAACAAACTATCAGCAAAGACAAAAAGTACTCACGAGACCAAGGACACGCTGGTATAATAATTTGTTAATTGCCTCGTTTGGAAAACCCCCGGCAGGAGAAAACGGAAACAACAAAACCAAGACGCAGAATCATCTCTTGACTGACGGGCCATTTTTTCACTATTGGAACATCTACGACGAAGGTGTGAACTAGGAAATAAGGTGAAAGGAAGTTACTATATCCAAAATACTGTTCGAAATTCTAAGTCTGAAACCTTTACCTTAAAAAAAAATATATCACTCAAAGTTTGACAATTAAAAAGAAGTCAAACTATAGGAGATCTCCCCCTATTGATTTAATTGTATTTTCCACTTCTGATTTAATTGTAACTCTGTTCATTTCAATGTATCTCTTTCTTTGTTCATTGTAATTGCAATTATCTTTGGTTTTGTTTCAATCAACAGCGTGACAGGCATACAAAATCTATACTACCGAGTTTAAACAGAATTGTTAGATAAATCAACTTATTATATTATAGTTAAAGTTATATTTTTGCAATTTGTTATATCCTCTTGAACTTCACAATAAATATCATCCATCACTGTTAACGTTATCAGAATACAATCAATTTCCTTTAGAATTCCAGTAATTTGAAATTGTAAGAGATGTTATAAGGCGAATAAAGTCGAAAAGTGTATTCTAAATGTCAGTGCGTGACGCGTGGAATCACCCTGTAAATGACATCAACTTGTCCCTTTTTATTAAAAGAATTTCCGAGAACATCCGTGAATACAGCCAAATTGGTTATTTTTTATTGTTCCTTGACAAAACCATGTTGCTAGGGGGAGATCTTCAAATACAATTAAGGCTACAAATACAGTAGCTCAGTGGTAGAGCGTTGGCGTATTTTCGCGAGTTAGTGGGTGCGATCCCAACGGCTGACCATCCTGACTGAGGTCTTTCCTCAGTCACACCAGGTATAAGCTGGGCACCTTCAACGTAGCTGGCCAACACTTTCCCGAATCCTTTCCGCTCCCCTAATCCGGGCTGAGTCTTGGATGCCTAAAAGTCATAAATAAAAACATTCAAATTCAATTACAAATAATCATATAGTATTTACTCAATGACCTTGGAAAACAATGGAAGGATAGATATAGGACGATAGTTTGAAACATTTATTTCGTTACAGGATTTGAAGACGGACGTAACAAGCATTTTCCCATCTTTCGGGAAATACTCCGTGTTTTAGAATATCATTACAAAATAGTGTTATTGGATATGATAGCTCGTTTGCACATTCTATCACTATACGTGCCAGTAAAATATCGGAACCAGTGCTCACATCCTATCCTAAATGTTTTAATTTTCTTACGACCTGACACTCTGATATCTGCAATTTATTCATGTGTCTAGACTTTACCTTATTCCAGTCTGGTTCATCATCACTTAAAGGTTGTATGATTAGTGTAAAAAAAATGAAAAAGAAGAGGCAAAGAGCTTACAAGACTCTTTGATATTGTTGACAACGTACTAAATTCACTATCCAAGTTTTTTGAAGCTATTGTAGACAAATATATTATTTTAAAAAATCAGCGTCCAATTTGGATTAAGATGGCGACTTTTTTTTAACGTTTTCTTATATTATCGTGATCCACTCGTGATGGTATACCTTCATACCAAATTTCGTTTCTCTAGTTTTAGTGATTTGGAAAATGCCTTTTTGGGCGGCCATTTTGGGTTAACACTTTTCCGTTAGTTGAGACTTGACGGAGAGGAATGGTGTTTATTGAAGGCTTATCTACGTGTTGAGCCGGATATTTTAAAGAAAGAATGATCAAAATCGGTCCAGTAGAAAGGCCGGACGGACTTGACAAATCTTTTAAGCAACATTTTTTAATATCTAGATTTGGCACTGGTGTAAAAAATATATGAATGTTTTACAACTGTGACTTTATTTTGTCAACGCATCTCCTAAACGGTGGAAAAGAGGAGTAACAAACTATAAAAACACAATTTCTTTTTTGAATGCCAATGAGCGTCAAATTAATAGAGAATAAATGCTCCTACTTGCATAAGCCTGTGTCTGTGTTTGGGGCTGCAGCCCCGTTCCAAGAATCACAAGAACTACACGGTAAATGTTCTCAGCAAAGCCATAGTGTGATATGCTTTTTTTTTTAAAAAAAGTAATGTGAATTTTGAAATTCTTGTAAACAAAATCAGAATTTTTCACATCTGCATGTATATGTTGGCAAGCCAGCGATTTAGGAGGGGCACAGGGAATGCTGCAAAAAAATAAAAAATGACTGGAATGTCGTAAAATTTGGACCTATAGAAATGCAGAAATTTACATTAATTGTACAAAAAATTAGGTTCAGTGAATTCCTCTGAGTATATTTTCCGTGAAGTTCTTTTAGAGGGTTTTTGAAAGGGCTATGGCCAACAAAAAACACTAGCTCATGCAGTTAGCATCGGAGCATTAATTATGTGACTTTCCGATTAATTTGACGCTCATTGTCATTCCACCTACTGCAATAGGAATAGTTATAACGCTTTACGCCCTTTGTGCTTCTAAGAATAAGATTCCAGTTTTCAAAAATTCATATATTTTTTTAAATAACTTCAAATTTAACATTAATTGTCAAAAAATTATTTTCTACCAGTACTGTATGTCTCTGATAAGGGCATTTATCGTGGCTTTTGGAAGGAGAGGGGACTGGCACATACAAGTAGCATAGAATCATTAATTCTGTGAGTTTTGCAATTAATCTGACGCTCATTGGCATTAATAAAAGAAATTGATTTCTTTAACGTTCTAACCCCTTCCTTACGCCTCTGGAAATTTGAACATTTCAGTTATGTTTCTACAAGAACGCCACATTTCACATTAATTGTACAAAATATTTAGTATGACTCCGGTATGGTCATTGGTCGTATGCTGGTTATTAGTGTTGGTACAAGGCCGTGTTGGTCAAACGCCGTGTTGGTTAAACTGCGTTGAACGAACACGGTATTGAACCAACACGGCGCTTGACCAACACGATGTTGAACCAACACTACGTTGGACGAACACGGCAATGGACTAACAATAAAATTAGCAACGCCCCAGATATATAAAATCTAAATATATATATATATATATATATATATATATATCATCTTAAATTATTTTTTGCGCACCTGGGTAGAACGAACACGGCGTTCGACCAACACAAGTTTTGCCCTGGGATGTTGGTCGTACGCCGGTTCTTGCCAATTGAGAGGTTCTTGGTCGTACGAAGTGTTGGTCCAACGACGCATTCCCGTGGATTAGGGCATTGGTCGCCGTGCACGAGGTTATGACATTAGTTTGAATCCCGCCTGGGGTATGGATCTTTGTGGATTTTAAAAGTATTGCACTCCTATCGAAAGGAGCAAAGTTCATAGTTGCTACAATGGCCTATATCAAATAAAATTTACCAAAGATTGTCCTTTCTTCTCAACTATGCCTGTGAATTGCATCTCATAGTACACAATGTCTGCTCTCAACCAAGTTTGTAACGACATGTGTTCGAGTGCAAAGACATTGCACACTGACATAACTGTTAGTATGCGTCAGTTACAGCCCTGAAGGGTTCAAGTCAATATCTTTACTTATATAAGAGTTGTTTACACTGACCAAGTTTTGCTGTTTTACAGTACATTGTAAAATGTCACGCAGAATTTTGTGCGATGTGTAAACCTCTGGTATACGTTTCATTACAACTCAGTCTCGATCGAGACGATTAAAAAGAGCAGTATGTCAGTGTATTGATCTTATGCACTTAGTAAGCTTAGTTGGTTGTTTTGGAAACCCATGTATATACATTATGATTGGTTCGTGCATTATCGACGTTGAATCAACGTGTGTGCTTCTGGTCTTTTACTACCGTACAACTACATTTATGCTGTTTTTTTTTTGTTTGTTTGTTTTTCGCCAGAAGTGTTGGCGAGAATGCATCTTTCAAAATGTTGTATGCTTCTGGGCATACTAGGGTTAATAAGTACTGAGCTTATTCTTATTTTTTATCCTTTATGCTATGTAGAAATGATCAAATCTCTACAAATATGTTTTTAGATCCGTGTTACTTAAGAAGTTTCATTATAAAATCTGTTTCTAGTATTTGTGTTTCAAAAACCAACTACGCCACTGCAAAGTCTAACTCTTGATTCGTTTCACTTACGGATGACAAGGCTGTCAGTATGACGAAAACTACAGATGTGTTCAAATTATTAGATTCAGTATTCATTTTCTTTACATTTTACTTTTTGTACAAAATTGCATCGCCATATGTTTTAAATTAATTATATTAACTGTTATTGAATAACTTGCTCATTTTATTACTTGTCACGTATCATTCTCAACATTAATCATATTTTTTACACTGTTAGCTTTGGTAGGAAAGGGCTTCATCACGCATAAGGGGAATGGGCTGTCATCAAATACAATATGTGGGAGTAATTGCTTTTAAAGAACATTGCATTATTCCTGCATTATTCTCCCTACTACATAAAATCACCCAGGTCCAAAGACAGACATTACACACAAAACAAAATTGACACTAGATGATTTACACATTGCAACTTGAACATCTGCCTACGTCAACGCCGAACATATCGTGAACACTCATCAGATATAGTGAAACGTATTTTCTTCGGTTCATTAGAAATCCTTGTGTTTTATCCTTGTGCAGATTAGAGACGCTTCTTTGCATAGTTAGAGTATCCGTGACCATGTAGAAACTTCCTAACTATGTGTGAAGTATTTTGTCCTTTCTTTCTTAGTCAGTGTGACTTTTTGCCCCCTAAGCAAAGAGTTCCTGTAACACTTATATTACATGCTATAGGCCTTCGTACTTAAATACGAAAAGGCAATTTTGAAATGTTGTGGAATAACTCTAATAGTTTGAACACATCTGTATATTCAACCCTTTCATAACCTTAGGAAACAGTACGTGGTCGGCGAGTCTTGATGGAGCGCATTTCTAAAAAGGTTACTCAAACATTACCAATGAAAGCCATCATTACTCATAATTATAACACATGATAATTTATTAGTAACTTCCAATTAAACAAACCACTTAAGTCGTAACTTTCATGTTCATTAGTTAGATTGTTTTCAACAGTAAGTTGGTACCTATTTGCTAAATGTAAAATATACGTTTCGTAGAAACAAATCAAATTATTAATTATCTTCTTATAGACTTCTACATTTATAATTAGTATACACAGTCCGACAATTAAGCAATGAGACTGATTTTATTCTGACGAAACAAACAAAAGTAATTGATAATACCTGTTTATTATTCGAAGTACATCCCTCCTGCATCAATACAACGAGTGGCACGATCACACAAGGAGTGGAATGACTTCTGCAACTCAGTTTCTGGTATGGCCCGTAATGCCGCTGTCACAGCTGCTTGGATGTCTTCAACTCTGTCGAAAAGTCGTCTTTTCAATGGCAACTTCAGCTTATGGAACAGGAAATAGTCATAGGGGGACATATCTGGTGAGTAGGGGGGGGATTCAGCACACACACTTGTTTTGTGGCCAAATATTCCGCAACAAGTACTGCTCGGTGAGCTGGAGTGTTGTCATGGAGAAGGAACCAGCTACCTGGGGTTGAGTATTAAGGCCGAACACGACGTATTCTCTTCAACAAACGCTCCAAAACACCTATATAAAACTGAGCATTAACTGTGTGACCTTCTGGTGCAAATTCATGATGAATGATACCCTTACTGTCGTAGAAACAAATGAGCATTGTCTTCACTTTTGACTTTTGGAGACGAAGTTTCTTTCCATTTCGAGAATCTGCAGACTTCCATTCGGCACTGTCGTTTAGTAGCTGGATCATAACGAAAACACCAACATTCGTCTTCTGCAACAATGGACAGAAGGAAAGTTTTCTTCCTACGGGCAGTTGCAATGATGTCACGGGCGTAATCAACACGCGCTTGTTTCTGTTCATCAGATAATGAGTGTGGCACAAACCGCGGTGCGACCTTATTCTTCCCTAAATCTTCCACTAAGATCTTACGAATTGTCTCCCTGTTAACACCAAAGTCACCTTCCATCATTCTCACAGTCACACAACGATCTTCTTGCACACGTTCACGGACCTTTTCAATCAGTTCCTCGTTACGAACAGAAATTGGACGACCCGGCCGAGGTTCATCGTCAATCGATTCCACACCACTTTTAAAACGTTCATACCATCTAAATATCTGTGCACGAGACAAACAAGTATCACCATACACTCTCAGCATCAACTCAACAGTTTCTGTGCCACTTTTCCCGAGTTTGAAACAGAACTTGATATTCGCCCTCTGCTCCATGACGCTGGCGTGACAAAGGCCTTTCACTTACTGCTGGTACTGACGTCATATTTCCCGTTGTGCTTCACGCGGGACGATGCGGTGTTGCTAGGTCGTAGATGAAGGATTGCTCTCTCGAACTCACATATTGGTTTCTATTTTGCATTCTCTGTTTTGTCAGAATAAAATCAGTCTCATTACTTACTTGTCGGACTGTGTATATATTTGTAACAAGGACTATTCTTTTTCCCATTGTTACGTATAGCAACGAAATTATTATATGAAAGGAAAGAAACTACCTTTTTCTTCTTCTTTTGTAATGGGTTTATTATTTTTGCACTCATTAGCACATCGTGTCTTTGCACTCCGGGCTGAAATCAAAACGCAGCCGAGTTCTGACTTAGAAACTGAGCAGGATACATGAATTCCCTTATAATACGGGATAATTGGCAACCTTAGGTATTATAATATACTCCCAAAAATGCAACAATAGAATTAGTTTGCATTCAAAATCTTTCTGAAGCAGATAATACACAGTTTATATGTTATCTCTTGAGTCTGTTTCACAATACTTGAAAGTCAATGTAAAAAGAAACTCCCAGAATAAAATCTACGTATAATACTAGATTAAATTGAGATTGAACTGGAGCTCATTAGCGTAATTCATACATCACACAAATGAGTGCCCAATGAAAGGAATCTCTAATGACATCGACTAAACCTTATCTACTTCATTGATTACGTAACGAGGTATGCGATCAATACGCTCTAAGGGACAGAAAGAGCTATCGACTTTAAATATAACGACCTTAACCACAAGACAAGGGAAGATAGATGGGTGTCAATCTGATGAACATTAATGAACAAATCGTAAAGAATTGATTGTAATTTTCTCTCAAGTGATTTTACGATATTTTAACTGGCATAACAATCAACATTAATCAGAGTATAGTTGACACTTGACTTTTGTGTTTTATTTCCTTATATTTCATTTCAGTATTGACTCTCGTTGTAGTTACTCTCATCAAAATATAGTTATTGTATGTATATATGTATAACATACATAATAACTTGGCAAAATTTTTAAACCCAAGAACTCAAATAAATCATGGTAAGTGTTGTTTTACATTCCGACAAAGAAGCTGAATTTAAAAGAAATACTTGAAGAACTTTTAAATTACAAGATGTTGTTATGATAGTAGGAACTTGACGTTGCACAATGGTGATGTTACTCAGTTCGATAAAAATGCCCAACGTGAAACTGATTGAATCAGTTTAGCATGAAGCAAATTCTCTAATAGCTTTTACTGAACGTTCGCCAGAAACTATTTTTTTATAAAACAAGAATACAAAAATATCAATCTATAACAATCATCTTTTATTCCAATCGATACATTCATAGACTTTTGCAAATAATACTCAAAATCGAAAACATAAAAAAATCATGATAAATATTCATCAAAATACATATTTTATTTTTATCAATTTCCGATCTTCGTCTGCTACAGAAGATGATTATTCATTGTGAAACGAAGTAGCATAAACATCAGAAGAAAATAATAAAAAAAATCCCTTTTGGTAGGCCTACAGGCTGAGGTAGATCTCGAATTTTTTTTTTTTTATTTTCAAGCGCCGCCCCCCCA
>JAGDQP010010575.1:0-16956 GCA_022664845.1 Lepisma saccharinum | reverse complement strand
TATATACAGTATATACTCGAATTGTTTCGCTGAGAGCAGGGGTTCGCCCCCCCACCTTCAGTGCTTTTGAGAGGATGCGCCTTCTTTATCTTAACCAAAATCTCCCTGCAGCACTACACCACCATGGTATCCATCTGCACCCTCCCACGGGAGGCTGCGCCCCCAAAGGGAAGGTTTGCCTCATTTATTGTAACCTACTCTTGGTCATACACCTTCAAAGAAAATTTCGTTTCTCTACCTTCAATGATTTTGAAATTCGGTTTTTGGGGCGGTCATTTTGGATCCAAGTTGACGACTTTTTGAACGTTTTCTTATATTGTCGTGACCTACTTGTGATGATACATATTTAAGTAAAATTTCATTTATCCAGCTCAAACGGTGTGCAAAATGGGATTTTGGGCGGTCATTTTGGATCCAAGATGGCGACTCTTCCCAAATGTTGTAATATTTCCCTAAACTACTAGTCATAATGCACCTTTATGCCAAATTTCGTATCTCTAGCTCAAACGTCGTGGAAAATAGATTTTTAGGTCCGCCATTTGGGATCCAAGATGGCGTCTTTGGATACATTAGGTAATATTTTAGTAACATGCAAATGATAATGTATAGTGTTACCAAATTTGATATTTCTAGCTGCAGTCGTTTAGGCTGTGTATTCTATACAACAATGGGTTCGGCGGCCATTTTGAATCCAAGATGGCGACTTTTTCAACATTTCGTAATATTTTCTTGAACTACTAGTGACAATACACCTTTATGTCAAATTGCGTATCTCTAGCTCAAACGACATGGAAAATAGATTTCTTACTTCCGCCATTTTGGATCCAAGATGGCGTCTTTGAACTCTTAGGTAACATTTTCATAATCAAATAGTGATGTTGTACCTTTATGCCAAATTTGGTTTCAATAGCCCCAGCAGTTTAGGCTGTGTATTCTATACAACAATGGGTTCGGCGGCTATTTTGGATCCAAGATGGCGACCGATTTTGCTCATTAACGAACTTATCCGAGCTATTAAGCCTAGAAACAACATATAAAAATTTGGTTCAAATATCTTCAAAATTATGGCTGCTAGCGTGTTAATATATATATATATATATACACTTTGATATCGTACCGATCTCAATAGGTATATTTTTCTTCGAAATCTATCTAAAAAATGTTCCGGTTATTCTTTAACGGAGGATCCCTCTACTGCAAGATGCAAGACCGTTTTGCCTTAGCGACTACGCTTCACCATGAAAATATATTTCGAAAGTACTTGATGGAAATAGAATGCGAATATCGTCCTGAATATTTATCCTAATGTTTACTTCAGCAATCTGTATAGTTTCCTTATAAGTCTAGGAACGTAGTGTAGATTATTTATAATACAGTATGATAGCGCAAGACGAGATGCATCCAATGATATCAAATGAATTATTTCTAGCTTTCAAAACAGTTCAAGGTTTCATTCCAAAACCCAGACAAGTCCAATAAAAGACAATTTCTAGGTGAACAAAGAACTGCTATGCTTATTCGTACTTAGTTTAGAAACAAGGAAGAATATCCTTCTTATATCTGTGACCGTAGTTGCAATTTGAAGACAGAATATGTCCAATTTACTGACCAAGGCAATTTTTTCCCTTCCTCCACAACGACTAGCATCAAAATCTATCAAATAGATACCGTACAAAAATACTACATATTCAAGTACCAAGTCGATATCTGAAATTTTATATTTCTTTAATCAAAAACATTCAAAAAATTAGCAGAAAAACTAGACAATTTTGCCGATCAGATTTCAGTCTTGAAGCGCCGTGAAAACTATTCTAGCTACAAGCATGAGAATTTGTAAACGACTGTAGTCGGTATGTTCTACACGTTCATCAATTATCAGCCTAATATTTAAATTTTAACCACAGAAGAATAACAAGTGTTTCTTCGATAGGATGAACATTCACCCCCTGTTTCCGTAGAGTTGCCCCAGATTAAGGCATTTATCCTGGCTATTTTCTCCCCCATTTCAAGAATAAATATCTTTCAAAAAAAAGTATTGTTTCATTTAGAAAGAAACATTCGAAAACGACTTCTATCTAAGGCTACCACACAGCGCTATTTAGGGATAGCTAATTTTGTATTCTCTACTTTTTTTTATCCTAAATCCTTGAAATGAACTCTTTTCGCTATTTCCCTTTCCTAAAATCACATTAGAAATTTTCTGATTAACTTAAAAATTTGTCATTTCTAAATTCCAAATTCAAGAAGTATAGCTCAAAAGCATTAATCTAACGACGAACACTCGCCAGGTGTCAGAGCGCGATATTCATGAAAATTCGTATGTAGGTACAGTGCCTAGGTAAACCTTCATAGCCAAATTATAGGTGCTGTTGTTATCAGCAAATAACGATAAGGGAACCCGAGAAAGATGGAACATGGGACAGGGTATACGGAAAACGCCTTTTCTTTTATAAACGGTTACATATATTGAAAGCGCCGGCCGGGTGGTCGAGCGGTCTGCGGCGGTAGGCAATCGACTCAACGGTCCCGGATTCGAGTCCTGTCAGGGGCATGGGTGTGGATTTTAACACTTAGCAGCTAAAGGCAAATCGTGACGGGCCGAAGTCCAAAGTTACTAAACTGACCCATATAAAAATAAAGTTTTTATATATTGAATGCAAATGGTATTAATTGATACTGGACAGGACGTAATGGATGTATGGCGACAATGACCGCCATCTTCAAAGCGGCCAAGTTGATCATGTTTCAAAAGGTTTAAATAGTAAGTGAGTTATGTGATATATCAATCTGTGCTGGAATGTTCAAACAAACAATGAAGAAATCAATTTCGGCATAACTCTAATCCTGTACGACAAAATGACATGTGAAATTGACCTGCAGAATGCCACATTCACCTAGCATTACGCCTTCTTGAAATTGGGACTTCCATCTTCCGTTAGTGCATTTTAAATTTATAGTGCATATCATGTTGCGGCCATGAGGATCATGGCGTCGTGTTGGGAGTAGCTTGGTGTCCGAACCTCTCATTCACACTATCTAACAGATTCTCAAATTTGATAGTCACCCCTACGTCTGTTGTTTCGTTGGCGAGTGACGAGTCTCACTGGATTACCTCCCATGTATGTATATGCGGTCTTCCTGTGTGGTTGTCAGTTTACCGTGCTTGCTTACTTACTATCTAGGACCTTTCTTTATATATGTTTTCCTATGTGAGGGAGTATACACTGTTATTTGTACACCTCTTGTCAAGCGTCAGCTTACTATATAACACAATAGGTAATCTGTTATATGTACATTTTTCGCTAAGTAGGTTTCTATGGACTCCATTAGAGGATTGCTGTACAAGTTTATCAGTTTTCCTTTAAACTCTAGTTTAAGATCAATTTGTTTCCCTGATTGATCCTAGAATTTTTACTCTTTTTAATTGTTTCTCTTATTTTATTAATGTTTTAATTTTGCGGTTCCCTTTAGTTTTCTGTCTCAGCTCTCTGTTCCTTGACCTTTGGTACATTAATTATGGCTTCCTAATTTTCCTTTTTGATATTGAGTTTGGCTTATTATTCTGTCGGTTTCTTTTATGGTATACAGCTTCGCTCCTTCACTGGATTAACTTAATGGCTTTCATCTCTTATAATCTCAACTTGGCTTTGTATTCTGGGTATGTTAATAAGGTTTAGTCAACAAAACGGCCGTTTTCCCGTTTGTCAGTGACAGTTCTCTCTTTTCTGCGTATGCGGTTTGGCACGCTGCTAAATCAATTCCACTCTGTTGGATTCTATCATTGTATCTTGTGCATCGTCAGTTATTTTGTGTGAAGTGTTCTTGTGTTAGGTACTGTTTTAAGTTCTTCGGTCTCTTATATGCGACTAAAGTTGGGTCTGGTGGTATACTCACCGACCGGTTCTGGTGCTTTGTTGAACTCAAACAAATTGGCTAATGGTTTGGTGAACTTAGCTGGTGCTTTGGTGAACTGAACCATATTCAAGTCATATTTTTTCAGTCTCATTAAGGGTCCTAACTATAATTTGGCCAAGAGGGACCAGCTTCGCCCATGATGTGTTGCTGGGGCATCGCGATGGAGTCGCTATCGCCATTTCGCTTCTCCTTGTTTCCTTGTAGTCCAACCTCCATGTTCTGCATGTAATCGAAAGTGTCGTTCAGGTCCGTCAGGTCCATGGAGAGTTTTGTTTCAAGTGTGTCCAAATTGTACTAAAAGTACAGATTTTACAACATCGCTTCATAAACAAGGATTGGTATTGAACTTAGAGATGCACCGTTTGCAGTAATACCAATGTATGAAGAATTCCACATTTAGTTTATTTCAGGACAACTCTAGCCTTGAGCTCGCTGCCCCAGGATAGTAGGACCACAAGTATTTCGGTCAACTGTACTCTCTTGTCATGACTTCTTACAGTCTCAGTGATAAATAAAATTCAAGTTGGCCGTAAATGTTAGACACTACAGCCTGTTGAGGTTACTCGTAATTGTGTATTACAGAAACTCGGGTTGAAGTTACTGATCTCACACCAGGCGCCTCCCCTGGTGGCGGATAGGGAAATACCGACCAGATATGGTGGGTACCAGAAATATTCCGGGGTGGGCCAAAACCAGTACTGCTGGCATGCAGTTAGTAGAGGGATCTACAAAGGCTAGAGGAAGATACCCTGAACAAAATATCATAGTGAGGGGAAGCAGCATCACCATTACCACTCTGAGCTTGAAGATGAAATGACATCGGCAAGGCTCAGAGATGGACAGAGGACATCTTGAATGTCCTGTAGAGCTGACAACTCTACACCGCTAAATCATGTCAAGAAATAGTAACAGATCCTTCATGGATTATCCTGGGGTAAAATATTCCGGAGGTAAACTAGTCCCTCACTCGGGTCTCCGAGCGGGAACTGCTCAAGGGGACTCCAAGAACAGGATTAATAAAGATTTTAGAATAGGAACGTGGAACGTACGAACGTTATACCAAACGGAAGCTCTTCAGGTGACGGTTCGCGAGACCGAAAAGTGCAAGCTGGACGTACTAGCGATATAGGAAGTTCGTTGGGAGGGTCAGGATAGCACTCAACAAGGCAAATACACTTTCTACTACGGGGGAACACAATCCCATAACTTCCGAACAGGATTCCTAATTAAGAAAAGTATCCTTCTGGATGTTCAGAATATAGAGTTCGTAAACGAAATACTATCCTACGTTACGATACGTACACGATGGCGCAACAAGGTTTATTAAATGTTTATGCTCCCACCGAGCAGGCTAATGATAACTACAAACATACATTTTATGAGGAGCTAGAAAGGTTGTTTGAGCGAATAGCGAAGTATAATATGAAAATTGTGTTCTGTGATTTCAAGAGAGGAAAAATATATACCTACTATAGGCACATACAGCCTTCACGAGAACACCTGCAAGAATGGAGACAAACTGATAACTTTCGCTATCTTGAAAAACCTACTAGTAAAGATCACACATACTTTTAGCACAAGGACATGCACAAATACACAGGGCAGTACGCTCAATACAACCAAATAGATCACGTATTAGTAGATAGACGAAGACACACCAACATAATGGATGGTAGATCTTACAGATGAGCGGAAGGTGACACCGAACATCAGTTAGTAATTACAAAAGTGAAGAAAAGTTATCCATCCCGAACAGAGAAAGCAGAGGATCAAAACAAATTAAATTCGAAGTGAAACGATTAGCCTTGGTCTGAAGAAGAATACCTTAAACTTAATGAGGAACGAAAACAAGCAAGGCAGCGATGGCTAAGTAATAAAAGCTAAGCTAACCACTACAATAACGCAAACCAAAACTCCACACGGGGGTTCAGAAACAAAAAGCAAGAATATATGATACAGAAGATTCAGGAGATAGAGAAAAACGGGAAGACAAATAACATACGGGATCTGTACAAAGCGGTAAACTCGTTAAGAAAAGGTTACCAGCCGAGGTTAGGAATGATTAGAAATGAACGCGGAGATCTGCAGGCGGATCCGACTAAAATTATCGATGTGTGAACAAGTTGTTTCGACAGACTTCTTAATGTATACAACGGGCAACAAACAGAGGAATTTGACATCTGTACCGCAGAGCCGTAGAAACTCGAGCCTAGCGAGATCGAGGTCAACATGTTGATAAAGAAATTTAAAATTTTCAAATCACCGGGAATAGACAATATTCCAGCCGAATTAATTAGTGGAAGGAACGGTACTAATCAAGGAACTGCAAAATTGATAAACGCTATATGGAGAAAGGAGGAGCTTCCAAAGGAATGGAAAACCACAATAATAGTTCAGGTTTATTTTAAAAAGATGAAAAATCGTACTGTAATAATTGCCGCGACATCTCGTTATTCCCAACATGTTACAAAGTATTGAGTAAAATACTACTAACTCGTCTAAGTCTAAGTTTATACGTAGATGAAATATTTGGAGATCACCAAAGTGGATTTAGAAGAAATAGATTCACGTTGTACCAGGTTTTCGCCTTGAGACAAATCCTGGAGAAAAAATGGGACTGTTCAGCAGTTATTAATTGATTTTAAGAAGGCTTATGATTCTATCATAAGGGAAAAGTTATACAGTATGCTGGTACAGTTTGGAATTGGGAAGAAACTTGTTCAACTTCTGAGGATGTGTCTCAGCGATCCCATAAACAGAGTACGGGTAAGTAATAATTTGTCAGATAGTTTCAAGATTCGCAACGGATTGAAACAAGGCGATGCCTTGTCACCACTACTGTTTAACTTTGCTTTTGAGTATGCGATTTTAAAGATAAAAGAGGGAAAAAAAGGAACTAACGTTGAATGGCTTCAATCAACTGTTTGTGTACGCGGATGATGTAGATTTAATATGGGAAGATATAGATGCACTACAAAGTAGCACCGATATCTTAGTAGAAGCGTGAGATGAGATAGGTCTACAGGTAAACATAGATAGAACAAAACACATGATAACAAGCCGAAACACAGAGAATAACGGAAATATGTACATAACAATTAAGAATGAGAACATAGAGAAAGTAAACAAATTTAAATACCTGGGAGCAAGCATTTAAGACAAGCAAAAACGGTGTAACGGAGGAAATAAAAAGGTGTTTAGTATCGGGCCATGCATGTTTCTAAGGTATTCAGTCCAGAAACTCCTAGCCCCGAGATTAATATCAAGGAAGTTGAAACTGAAAATATACAGAACGGTTATTCTGCCGGTATTACTTTACGGTTGCGAAAATTTGAGTACGGCCCTAAGAGATGAACATAAATTAGGAAAATTTGAAAATCTTGAGAAAGATATATGGGCCGAAACGGGACAAGATGACCGGAGAATGGAGGAGATTGTGTAATGAAGACATTCACGGACCGTACGACTCACCCGATGTTGTAAGAATAATGAAATCGCGACGACTAAAATGTGCAGGTCATGCAGCTCGGATGGGAGAAAAACGAAGACTATATTCCATCTTGGTTGGAAAGCCGGGGGGAAAAGAGACCATTGGAAAGACCGAGACGACGTTGGTAGGACAATATTAGAAAGGATCTTCGAGAAGTAGGTGTTTGTGATGAAACCTGGCTTGATTTTGCCCAGGATACAACAAGATGACTATCGTTTGTTACTGTGGCGATGAACTTACGAGTTCCGTGAGCCATAGAGTATTACAGAAACTATGTCATTTATATATTTTTTGTGAAATATCAGATATTATAGAAATATGATCTTAAGTTTTTTTTTACATATACTTTTGAAAATAATTTATGTAGTAGGTATCAGGGCTAGTTTCCTTTCAAACAGTGAATTAATACGTTTGGTGTACGCAATTGCCCATAGCTTTTAGTGGTCCATCACCATGTAAATGCATATTAATGTTATGAAAATTAATAGTTTATGATTAGCCTCTATTTCCACTGAAACATAGATATTTATTATTAATTATAGTTTAACTTGATATAACGTAAACATGTAATATTGTTGTGTTCCTGATTGCCAGAAATGGTTTGTAATGAACTTCATTGATATATATAACGTCCTAACTACATAAACAAAAATTAATGTAGATTTTTACAATCCCCTTGATAATTTCTAACCCCTCCCAAACGAAAAGTTCTGTTGAAAAGCCTGCTTTTAAACTATCATAGATATTTTTATGCAGGCCTTGGGCACTTCAAAGATTTGTGTATGTTCTGAAATGATTTATGATAGACCAATATCATTCGAGAAACTCGTAAACCCAGTACAGGTAGAAATGCCTTTCCTCAACTATTTTTTTTCTGCAGGTGACTTAGCAATCTTTGCAACGGAGGATCTTTATCACATTCGTCCCTTTTATTCTTCCTTTTTCAGATGAATGCCTTATTACATGCCAATAAATTGGGAAGTAATATCCCTGCAATTCTTCTAGAGATCCTAACAGTTCAACTCTTACGTCTCCACGTAAGACAGAAGTCCTTTTTGCCATCGTCGCACTAACACTAAAGATCGTACAGGGAGGAAACATATTAACACACAAGCACAGATTTAAAATAACACAGCTTCGAATACTTTTCAGCATGGAATTCAATGTGGACTACTGACAACATGAGCCACCAGTTGGCAGCACAATTGTCTTACTTGGATAGTATTTCTTTTATTTATTTTTCCAACGTGATCACACTTGAACTCCGGTATAAGGTAAATGAAGAGTCAGTAACCGTCAAAACAAAAGCTGCTCACCACTTTCCTCTCCCAGGCTCCATTGTTTTCATTGTCCTTTTGCTCGTGAGATTTCAGAGAGAAAAAATCACCATAGGCGTCTTTTTACATTTTTCTCGTGCACTCGTCCCAGGAATCTCTTAAAGCGAAAAATGTTTTTATAAAATAATGACATTTTTTAATATTATTAGAAGCACAAACTTCCACAACCACCCTAAGAAGTGTCCTGAACTTTTGTTGGCTGTCTATGACGTATCAAAACACAAAAATTGTAAGTAAAACTGACAAAAATTGAGTTGAAAAGATGAAGAATGTTCATTTTTAGGAAAGTGTCTACCCTCCTGCACTAAAATTTTCAGTCAATCCGGAACTTCATGGTGGATGGCCAATAGGTATTTCGTATGCTAGTTCGTGAAAAAAAAATGACTTATTTTTTATCTTCCTATGTGTACTGGCATACCGCACTGTTTCTTTCAGGCCTGCTTTCGAGGGGCTTTGTCCCCCGGAGGTTTTCTACCGCTCCCTTAAATGATTAGTCGCATAAATAGTAATACTTCACTGTTAAAAAGGTTTATTCAAAAACGAAAAAAAATCTCGAATTAGAGAAAATTTTGGGCTCAATCTGGCTCCGACTAAATTTTGCTCAATTTGGAACAGGTGATGGTGCTCAAAAAATTAGAAAATATTTTTTTTCTCGAATAACGAGAATAAAAAGTCTCAAACATGAGGTAAAATTACTCGAAAATGAGTTTAAATTTCAGCTCAAAAATTAGAAAAGTTGGGACTATTTTTCAGAAATGAGAAGAAATATATTCAAAAGTGACGAAGCATATGCTCAAAATGTTGAAAACGTAATGACTCAGAAGATAGCTCCGGAGTTACGAAAATGAGAAAATAGTTTGTCAAATTTGAGAACATTTGTTTCAAAGTTTTGAGAGCGTAATCACTCAAAATCGTTATGAGAGCTAAAAATCGTACTTTTTGGATACGGCGTTTATAGTATGGGTAAGGTGGTCAATTGTGGCTTGTAGTGTTTCCTCAGTGGTTATTGTCTCAACATCTGTTAGTCCGATTGTTAGGTGGTCTCTGTATTTATCCCAATTTACTTTTTCCCACTGAGTTACAGTGCGTAGGGGTGGATTTGTGGTTGGCTGTTGTGCATGTGCAGAGGTAAGTGTCACCTTTATGGGCACATGATCGCTTCCAAGTGGATCTAGGACATCTATTTTGCAGCGTCTTGATAGGTTTTGCGAAATTATGATAATGTCCGGGCTTGAATTAGATTCGGGTAGGCTTTGGCGGCGGATGGAACACTCCGGATGTTTGGTTGTTGATGAAATCCAAGAATTGAGTTTTCTGTCGGTTGCTTCTGCTGTGAAAGTTGATGTCCGCCAGGATGATGTAGCTACGAAATTTGTCTGATATATATTGGAAGAACTCTGATGGTATTGTATGTCGTGGACGGACATAGATGGTGGCCAGTGTGACATAGTTTGCTTTGTAGTAGAGTGTAGTAATTAAATATGCCGGCAGATTGTTATTTGTTATATGGTACTGGCGGTATGGTAATTTCGGAGAAAATCCCATGGCTACTCCTCCGTTGGCTCTATGTAGGGGTTGGGTGCTGTCATTTCGTAGTGTTGAATAGCCTGGTATGGTACATTTAGATTTTTTAGAGAGGTGAGTTTCATTCAGTAGAAAAGCGTTTACCTTTTCTTCTAGTAGTAGTTGTTGGAATAGAGTTCTGTGTTCTTGAAATGAGCGGATATTCAAGAAAAAGGAAATCAAACCCATGATCAGAATGTTCATAGCGAGTTTAGACTTCTGTACAGATTGGATTTGAATGGAAATGTACATATGGGCCATTATATGTTGCGTAGAAGTTGATCTGGAATGTTGTTCGTGCTGCTAGCTGTATTTGGTGTACTATGTGCGGACGAATAAATGGGTGTATATTTTGCAGTGCCAGTGTTATGAAGTTTAATAGCTGTTCTACTGTCACAGGTTGAGCAGTTGTTATCTCTGGTGTTGTTTGGATGGTACTGTCATGCGTTCTTATCGGTACGACTAGATCTGGTTTGTTTTCTTCTGGTGCAGGTTTTTGTTTACACTTATAACTGTGCGTGGGGTGAGGTTCTTCGCAGGTTGAGCATTTTGGCTGTTGTTGGATGTTAGTGCAAGATTTGGTTGCATGAGCGCCAGTACAGTAGCCGCATTTCAGCTGGTTCCTACATTGTTCGGTAGTATGTGTGTTGTATTCCTGGCATTTTTCGCAGCGGATTGGCATTGGTGGTTTTGTTCTCGACGGTTCCACGCGATATCGACGTCTGTAAATATATGCGCCTTGTTTTAACAGTGTATCTATTGTCTCTTCAGAGGATGTGAGTATCCGTACTAGATATGTTGGTCCTGTTGCATTATAGATTCTGATGGTTTTTGTGATATCGTAACCTTCCTGTTCTAATTCTGCTTTTATTTCATCATCCTGGAGTGTTGGATTTATGCCACGTATGACCACAGATAATGTTGGTGTACGTCTAGGCGGATATGGTTGTTTGATGCCTTTTGGTGTCAGTTTGGTCATGTTTGCGTTTTTGCCAAAGATCTCGAAGCTGTGTTTGTTTCTTATAGTTGTGGCAAAGTTTACGTCGGTACTCTTGATGATGATCCCATTACGTGTAGGGGTAATTTGATGTACAGTGTCTCTCGAAATGTATTTAGTTATTTGCTGGAGTAACAGTTTTTCTGACTGGTATTTTGGATCAAAGTTTGTGAGTAGAAATGAATAGTACTTCTGTTTAGTAGCTTCCAGTTGAGTGTCTAGGATCATTGATCTTGTATCAGAATCAGAGTCAGTTCCTGAACCAGAGCCCGAGGCATGGTGATGACGTTTATGCGGAGGTGATTCTGATCCATCAGCTTCATGCTTCCGTAGTGGTGATCGGGACCGCTCAAGACTTTTGGAACGTGTGCTAGCTTTTAGTGGATTTAGTTTTCTTTTTTCCGATTCGCTAGAGAACTTAGTTGGACCTGGTATAACTGATGGTAGTCCAGAGTGGAACATGCTTTTTGTTATATTGGGAATGCCTGATTGGTGTCCAAGATTTTTCCCGTCCATTGTCCGATATCTTAAGCCAAGGTCGTCTATATGTTAAATGTCAAAAACCAAACTCGTAAACCTTAATCCGTGCCTAATGTCGTCAACGTGTGATCAAGTTATTTTATTTTCCAAAATTCGAAATAACTTAGAGAATAGCCAAAGTTGTTATTTGATATCAATCAATCCTAGCTGTATAATTCTTAATAATAGATAACCAGATCGTAATAAGTAGATAATTCTATACATATAACCTATAACCGAACTCGTAAACCAGATAAATAGCCTAAAATAGTAATAATAGTAACCCTTAAATGTCTATGGAGTCGGTGTATATTTTAATTGCTCAGCAGCAATAAAGTTTTTTGACTGGTGTCTCCCCAGTAAGATGCTAACGCTGTCGTCGTCGTCGTCGTACGTTTTCCGCAGACGGTTATGCCGTCTCTTCGGTGGTGATTTGTGAGAGAAACTAGATTTATTCTGCTTATTCGATGGTCTAAGTGATTGTATTATTATCTAGTACGGCTTGGGCTATGTATTGTCTAAAGTACATATGCTTTAATTGGCGTAAGTTGGGTAGATATCTGCGGAATGTGCTGGCAGTGGATATAGATTAATGACTTCGAGAGTCAGTGTTGGGTCATCGTTATTGGCTAGACGGTACAGTTCCAGTAAGTGTTGCAGTGGTGAGTGATGATATCTAGGCGCTATGTCTTGTTGGGCTTCGACATGTATTGTGTCCAGAAGTGTGGGATGGGCTTTGGTCCAGCGTTTAGTGATGTAGTTCAGTCGAAGTTTTTCCAAGCGCTTCAGTATTTCGGGAAAGGTAATTCGATCGTATAGAAGCTGAGTCGGGCTCGGAAGCTTGATACGATATGCAATACGTAGTGCGTGTCGTTCCAATATACGAAGCCTTTTATAGAAGCGGTTGCCGGCTGTGATCCAAGCGATATTGCCATATACGAGACAGGATCGTAGAAACATTTTGTACGTGTGTATGATTGGGTCAGCTTTGAGTCCCCAAGAAGTGCCGTCTAGTCGTTTCAGTAGTTTTAAATATTCTTTTCGGCTGTTGTACTGAGTTGATTAAGGTGTGGTGTCCAGTTCAATTTAGTATCGGCGGAGTTTTGTTCGTTTTCCGGTTGCTGTACTACCAGTGCCTGTGTCTTTGGGCATTGATGGTAAGACGCCATTTTATACACCACATGTGAAATTTGTCTATTGCTGGTTGGAGGAGGCATTGATATGTTGTACGTTTCTTCCGCAAGCGAGAAAGGCTATGTCGTCTCCGAAAGTGAAGGTGTGAACTGGATATGACGGTATTGGCATGTCAGTTACATATAGGATGTACAATAGCTGTGAGAGAACAGATTCTTGTGGTACTCCTATGTTTGGAAAAATAGCATGTGAGAGACTGTTGTTTATATTTACGTATGCCATGAAGTTTTTTCAGGAAGTGGTAGATGAGGCGTACATAAGCTATTGGTAGTTGGAAGTTGTAAAGTTTGTATATAAGACCAGCGTGCCAGACACGATCAAAGGCCTTTTCTAGGTCAAAGAGTAACAGGCAGGATGGTTTGTTGCTATTGTAATGATTTGTTATGATTGTGGCTAGACGCAGCAGGTTATTGGTAATACTATGGTTGGGTCGGTGATAAGGTAGTAGATCATGGTTTCTAAGATGGATATGGAGTCTGCGAAAAAGAATACGTTCCAATATCTTGCTTAGTGTAGAGGTAAGTTGGATCGGTCTGTATGATTTTGCGTCTGTCTTATCTTTGCCGTGTTTTGGAAACATTAGTACTTTTGATACCTTCCATTCGACCGGATAGTATCCTGTGCGTAGTATGAAGTTGTAGATTGTAGCCAGTAGCTGGAGTAATATGATTGGTGCCTCTTTTATATGCCTGTATGTTATGTTATCAAAGCCTGGTGCGGTATTTTTCTTGTGGTTGTAACTTCTGTGATATCTTCAGCTGTGATCAGAGCTGTTAGTGGATGGTTGTTGTTTAGAGTATGGTGGTCACTGATTGTTAGGTGGTTGCGATGAGAGTCGGTCTTTTTCTCAATGTCGCTTGTAAGTCTTGTAGTTGGCCCGGATGCCTCAGGTGTGAATATAGTCTGTAAGCTGTCAGCGAAAATATTTGCTTTCTCTGTATCAGTATTAGGGGCTGAATTCTCAGTCAAAATTGGATATGTGGGATTGCTGGATTTTCCAATCAGTCTGTTGAAATGCCGCTAGAATTTTGTAGGATCTCTCTCTTCCGCCAGATGGTTGGTTGTATTGACCCATGAACGTCGTTTGTATGCCCGGATATAGTTTTGAACCATGGGTAGATATTGCCGATGAAGACGCAGTGCTTCAATCGACCTGGAGCGTATGTATTCTCGATATGCATTGCGAGAGAATTGTATGATACGGAGATATTGTGGAGGTAGTTTTGGTTTAAATAGGTTTGTGGTTGTACTAGGTATATTGTCTGTGCTGCTTCGTTGTTTGGCTGTGGTGAGTGTTGTGATAGTACGGTCGATGGTGTTCAGATCCTGTGGTGCTGTTATTTGTTCCACATATTGTTCGAGGTCAGACTGATATTTTCCCCAGTTTGCCTTAGCATAATTAGGTATTTTACGACTACTAATTGGTGTGGCAATTTGCCGATTTTGTACATTTAGGTCGACCTTGACTGGGTCGTGATCGCTTCCTATGGAGTCAAGTACGGTGATATTGATGTATGGTGTCAGCGAGGAAGAGGCTATCATGACATCTGGTGTGGTATTGCTGCATGGTCTAGTAGCTCTGGGTATGTGGCAGAGTTCACCCTGTGTGTGCAGGCTAATATGGTCTATGAACTTTTGTTTCACACCGACATTGCGACTGTGGATATTGATGTCAGCCATAATAATATAGTGCCTGAAATTGTTGTCTATATGTGTGAAAAAGCTGAGCGATATAGGTGCATGGGGTCTTACATATATGGTGGCAATTGTGATAGGTTTTGTCTTGAAGTACACTGTGGTGATATTATGTTCAGGCATGTGTGGCGGAAATTTTGGTGTTAGGACTCGATGTCGTATTTTGTTATGCACCCCTATGGCTGTACCACCGTTGACTCGCGCCCCGGGGGGGTCCATCATGTCATGCTGTAGTATGTTTTGCCGGGTCGGAAGCGATTGAATATTGGGATGAAGAAAACTTATTTTGTTTTGTCTATCCATCCTGTACGTTATTGGGTATGGGGTTGATTTTGAAGTGAACGTGTGGGCCTGAGTAGGTAGCTTGCACCGTGAGTCCATACATTAACTTGGTGGTGTAATTGACCTGTTGAAGGATGTGCGGGCGTATAAATGGATGAACGTTCTGTAGCGTCATACAGAAAAACATGATCATATCCTCTACAGTAACAGGTTCGCGTAGTGAGTTGTTGCTAGTTACTGGTGTGTCGTGAGTTCGTACTGGTACTACTAATTCAGGAGTGGCGGGGTTAGCCACTGACTTTCCCTTGCACTTTGCACTGTAGGAAGCATGCGCCTCCGTACAGGTTGCACACTTTGGTTGTTCGTTGCCGTTCGGACAGTTCTTTGTCGGATGGTCTTGACTGCAGTAGCCGTATTTAGGTTTGTTCGGGCATTTAGCCGTGGTATGTTCGTTATAGGTTTGACATCGCTCGCAGCGTACTGGTAACGGTTGTTTTGTATGCGACGTCTACCCTATGCCGTTTGCCATATAAATATATGCTCCCTGCTCTAATAGGTAGTCAATTAGCTGCTGATCCGGTGTGAGCACCCGCACAAGATAGGTGGGACCGTCCTTGCAGAGGATGTGTAGGCATTTCTCTACAGGCACGTCTTCACTGTGTAGTTCGTTTTTTATCTCATCATCTGTCCAAGTTGGCTCTACTCCTTTGATTACCACAGATAGCATAGGTGGTTTCCTTGGAAGAGGAGCTTGTTTCGCTTTTTGGTTTGGTGTTAGTGTCTCTATATTTGCAGATTTTCCGAATATCTCGAACGATGCCTTATTTCTTATATGGCGGTGGAATTCCGGATTGGTGGATTTGAGTATGATGCCATTCCTAGTGAAGAATATTTCTTTGATGTCAGATCTTGGTACATATTTGACGAGTTTCTCAAAAACCTGCTTGGCTGTTTTGAACTGTGAATCATATGCTTTGAGTATGAAGTTGTACGATTCTGGATTGTTTTGTTTTGATTGGAAGTATGTGCTGAGGCAGCAGGATTGATAGATGGATGTTCTATTGGATTAGTGTTTGAGGCGCTTGGTGGTGGTCCATCAGTGGTGGTAGCAGTGTCCATGGAGTGCGTTGCTCCTTTGCAGTTACCTTAGCATCTGGTCCGCGGACTACTGGTTTTGGTAGCTTATGCATTCTGAGTCCTTGTTGTATTGCGGTAGTCAGCGTAAAAGAATCAATTGATTTCCAAGTTCAAGCCCAAGGTCGTCAACCGTATTTTCAATCTAACCTAGTAATTTACTAGTCAGTATAGATCTAATATTACTGAACTTACTATGAATAATCCAAAATCAAATCCGTAAGAATTGCCTATGTCGTCAATCAGTGGGACAATCCTTTAACCATAATCCAAATAACCGTGAGACTTTGCCAATCTCGTTACCAATACCTTCAATCAATACCTAATAATAAGAGTTTGCAGTGTTTCCACTGGTGGCCTGCACCCAGCTTAGTAGTAGCTAGCTAATAACTTAACCTAGAGTTGCCGTTTTTCGACTGGTGGCCTGCACCCAGCGTACGAGATGTAAGTAGTTAATGTATAGTACCGTTTTTCGACTGGTGGCTCACCCAATGTGCAAATATGTCTTTATGCTTGTTTATCCTGGTGCATATACCAGAAGCCTGATAGCTTGTTAGCGTTCAAACACCTCAGAAAACTTGCACCCTTCGACACTGAATAGTGACGTCTACCTCAAATCGACAGTATGCTTATCTTCTCAATTGTACCTCTGCTATACAATATCACCGCAATAAGTTAACTGGTCGAAGTTGAGTTAGGATTAAGTTCTGCTAATGTTGTAGTTTTTTTTTTTTTAGAAGAGACCTAAAGTCTCTTTTGCTAGCCACCAGGTGGCAAGCACCCACTAGAGGGTTACGCCCTCTCTATAGGGAAGAGAAGTTTCGGTGAGG
>JAGDQP010010574.1:20375-55418 GCA_022664845.1 Lepisma saccharinum | reverse complement strand
GAAAGAAAGAAAGAAAGAAAGAAAGAAAGAAAGAAAGAAAGAAAGAAAGAAAGAAAGAAAGAAAGAAAGAAAGAAAGAAAGAAAGAAAGAAAGAAAGAAAGAAAGAAAGAAAGAAAGAAAGAAAGAAAGAAAGAAAGAAAGAAAGAAAGAAAGAAAGAAAGAAAGAAAGAAAGAAAGAAAGAAAGAAAGAAAGAAAGAAAGAAAGAAAGAAAGAAAGAAAGAAAGCCGGACTTTTTGGGGGGGAAATGCCGGACAGAATGAAAATTCTTTCTCAACACAATCACGTTCGTTACGTACATTTATTTTTATCTAGTGGTGAAAGTTTTGAGGGGGTTAAAGACAAAACTATTACTTGCTGATATGGTAGATCTTACCTTTTTTTTTTTTTTTTGTACTTCTCGCAATTTCGCGAACAGAGACAAAAGTAGTCGAGTGCGATATACCGACAGTATCACCAACCACGCTCCCTAGTAGTTAATAAATGTGACAAATTACCGCTCGTGACCATAAAGTTTACCGTAAAAAACACAAACAATGCAGATTTAGGTGTAATAATGTCTCGCTAATTTTATTTTAAATGCCAGACTTTGTCACGGAAAAGACAAATGCCGGCCTGACATTTGTCAAAAGCCGAACATGTCCGTCAAAAACCGAACGGTTGGTAACCCTATTTCTGAGCACCTTTTTGGAGAATATTCGACCTACTATGAAGTTGGAAATTCATTTCATTCTGCTAGTTCCGTTATGGTGTTTCTCTTCCAAAAGTAATACTTTGTCGCATACTTCTTTGGAAAGATAATTTACAGTTAAATACATCTCAAGTTTAAAAACAAGTTTTCTAGGATGCTTGAGAACATTGTATTTATCTCTACTCCGTCAATCTATTTCTTTGACCCTTGTAAAAGAAAAACACGACAGAGCTAAGAAACTCCGTGCATGTACACATAAAGGGTCACGTTTATACAGTAACAGTGACAAAAATCCAATGGTAATTCAGCATACTTGGGCAACCAGCTATTTAAATCGTAAAGCGTTCAAAGGGAACTTGTAAAACTTTGGGTATTTGTCGTACCAAAAACAATGTTATTAGGAATTACAAGGTCCCTCTGGACGCTTACGATTTTAAAAAAAATCTAAGAAGTAATTTTTTGAATTTTATTTATGGCCTTAAGCATCTAAGGCTCAGGGCGGGGTAGAGGAGGGGAAAGGATGCGGGAAGGTGTCGGCCAGGGCCTCTGCTGAAGATGCCATCCCGGCATTTGCCTGGTGCGAATGAGGAAAAACCTCAGTCATGATGGTCGGCCGCTGGGATCGAACCCACGACCTTCTGAATGTTACGCCAACGCTCTACGACTGAGCTACGGCGGCTCGGTACCCCCTATTTTAGTTAAGTAACTAGTACATACAACTAAATGGCATTATACGCGGTGGAAGGGATCTACTTATTATAAATATTATACTGATGTGTCTACGAAGGTGAAGTCTCCTATCGGTGAAAAAAATTGTAGCGTCGATTCCCGCATTTTCATAAACTATCGTTGCTTCTTCAGGGAATATTTAACACTCGGCACTTCTGAATAATAAAGAAATTTTCCTCAATCACGCCAGGCATAAATACTGGGTGGTACCTTCAACCATAAACTAAATATTAATGTAGACTTACACCGCTTACCTATTTTGGTCTGCGCTAAAATTAACAGATTTTTGCTTAAGTGCACGCGATTTTGAACTCTGCCGTTAGGTGGCTACTACTGGAAGAATCAGCGACTGAAAGTAGTCGCCACAGCCGCCTAACGGAAGGGTTCAAAATCACGTGCTCCTTAGCGCAGACGGAAATAAGTAGGCAGTATAAGGCTAACTTATTATTTAGCCTATAATTCAACATAGTTCCTGGTCGACTCCTTCCAACATCTTTTCCCCTTACACCATCCCGACCTAAAGACCATAAATAAATTCAAAATTCAAAGAAAGTTTTCAAAACAGAGGAAATAGAAAGCGAATGATTGAGTGAAGGAGAAAATGAATAGTATCACTGAACTACACCATGAACATCCGGACTTGAACACAGCATAGTTGCCAAACACAGGAGTTTGTAAAACTCCTGGGCATTAAGGCTGTATTCGTATGTGTCAAAACCAGTAGATATAGAGAGAAAAATGAGCGGCAATTTTGGTTATGACGTTGACAATTGTGAGTAGATCTGGGTATGTGTAGGGATTGAAAGTGTGAATCAACAAAACACGCTATGTATGGTGCTCCTTGAACCATAAGATACGACCATGAAACATTATCCACAATCATTCTTGCATAATCAAAAAAGAAAAATGAATGGTATAAGAAGGATTAAATGATTACTTACAAGCTTACAATGATTTAAGCTGGATAGTGTGTTTACTCGCGTATTAGTCGCACTTTTTGTACCGATTTTTAATGCGAAAATCGAAATACGACTACTACGCGAGAAAATCTGAAAACCAATACCGCTTCCATCAACTATAACAACTGACTATCAGATTTCTTCGAGTAATAGTCGCATTAAAAATCGGTACAAAAAGTGCGACTAATACACGAATAAACAGGTCTATATAGGGTTTTAAGGCTCAAAACTATTAAAATAAATTTTACACAAATGAACTCACATACTTACTTCTTTGCTATTAATATGTAAATTGGAAGCCATCTCTTCAATATCTGCTAGGCTTGACGATACTGAAGTTGGTGTATCTGGACTAGGGCACTGATGGCAACTCAGAAGTTTTTCAGTTGTTTGAGATTTCCTATTTTTTGAGGGGGAAAAATGAATAGGTTCACGAAAATATTATCCCTTGTAACATACAACTTATATTTAACATTTACAAAACGCATATACAGGGTATGGATATATTCTAAACACATTAGATTCAAAATAATAAAAAAATCTTTTCTCCTTTCAAAAATTAAGGTACATAGATCTCCTATATTTAGAATTTTAAATAGCTGCTTCTAGTTTGAGGGCAAAACTTGTCGACAAATACGTCTGGCGCGATAGAACTGTTATTCAAGATAATCCGAGATTTTCCTGGTTGAACTAAGACAGATTATTATTTTAAAACAAGTGGCTGTGACCTAAGACTGTCGCAAGTTTAAGAGATCATGTACTTTGGTGACCACATTCGGGGGCAGTAAAATGGAAGGCAGCGCCCAGGGTCTTTTTATGGATACCATGCTGATATTATTCAAATGGAACAAAAGGAAATCCTGGAAAACCTCAGTGAAATGGGCGCGCTAATTTAGACTGGAACATTCACTTTCTCCATTGTGTTGAGTCGAAGGAATTGTAGCTATTCTACGTTGAATAAAATTAGCGTAAACTAGATTTCAAACATATTACAGCACTGGAAAGTTCGCATTTAATATATATTTACTTTACTAAACCTTGAAGATTGTAATTCACATTTTATTTACACGTACTATTAAGAATGAACATTCAACAGAACTTTTGAAAAATAGAACTCGTACTTGACAGCCCATACAGGTACACGGTCTACCACAAGTCTTTCGTTGGCACGGTAGCTCAGTGGCAGAGAACTCATCTCTGGAGCTTGGGGTCCTCTGTTCGATCCCAGATCATGGAATGTGGGCTCTATGATAGACAAACACCGTATGCGTGGGTTTTCTCGGGAGTTCTCCCCTTTCCTCCCGCTTTCTTCATTTCACCAATTCACTCATCATCATCCATTCGGCCTGAGCCAAAGTTGCCTAAAGGCCTTAAATAAAATTCAATTCGTGTCACTTGGTCAGCGCAATGAATAGCAATTTTATGTGGATTTCGAGAAGTTCGAACGACACTGAAATTGGAATTCCTCCAACCGGGATGATCCCAGGACTCCTCGCACCCATTCGAAACTCAAGTAGCATTCAAGAACTTCCACAATTTCTACTACGAAAATAGGGGGAAATGAGTATACTTCTCCAAAAATTAACAATAGTACGAAGTACCAGAATTTAAACATAACATCAAAATAAAAAAAGTAGCAATGAAGTAGCAGGCACAAAATTTAACACTGAATCGATCACTAAACAGATTCTATTATTATACCGAGCGACCGTAGCTCAGTTGGTTGATTGTTGGCTTCACATTCGGGGGTGGATTCACGTCAAGCGACTCTCAATCCTCACTGACATTTTTTTTGGCTTCTCTCGACTGCACCGGACAAATGTTGGGATGATACCTTGAAAAGGACCAGGACCGATTCCTTTCCTTTGCTGCCTCCAATATAAAATGGCCTCTATGCTATACTTATAGCCTTTGTTAAATACATAAACTACCACGATACGACGTTGGGAGCACAATATTGAAAAGGATCTTCTAGAAGTAGGTGTTTGTGATGAAAACTAGCTTGATCTTGACCAGGATAGAACCCGATAGCGATCGTCTGTTACTGCGGCCATGAACTTGCGAGATTCGTAAGCCATAGAGTGAGTGAGTGTGATAATTATCTGTTAGCTTCTGTTCGTAATAAAAGATTAGTTAACTTACTCTACGTCAATCAATCTATGATACAAAATTGCTTTGAGGGAATTAAGATCACCACTTTCGTTCCCAATTTAATTTAAATTTCTTAGTTAAATAAACGCACTCTGCTTTCACAGAGGAAGAAATTATTTTTATTTCTCCTCCTCCTTCTAAAGGCCATAAAATAAATTCAAAATATCTGCTGCACCCCGCCACACGTGGTGACATAATAGGTAAGCACGAGTTCCAGTATTGGTCATACCCAATACTTAACACAAAATAGTGACGCGTAGTATTTACAGTTACACAACTATTCTAACAAAACTCCTTAATATTTTGGGCCATCCCATCAATACTTCCGTTTATTGCATTGCTACATAATGATATTAAAGATGGTTCCTTGGTGTGCTTAACACTAACATCGCAGGTTCAAACCCCACCGGGGTCCATAGAACGCAGTAGTTCGGAGCTCACTTTACCAAAACTGTAGGTCCCGTCCTTAGAAGCTCACCGGCTCGTTTAGGACATTACTAACGATTCACTCACTTACTCACTAACATGACTTGTGTTATCGCTTCTATCACAGAAATAAATAAATCTCCATGTATTGTACAAAGTTTTTCCAGCGATAATAAGAGCAACTTCGTAAAATGGAAGATCAGCTTTTAATTTTTAACAGTAGTAAAACCAACTTTGAAAATTACTTTCTTGGGAGTCTTTTAACTAGTGGATACGTAGACCTGAAACATCTCTGTTCAACTTTAAATCTAGCCTATATCACGATAAGTTAATGTTCAATTATTTGATAACAGATACGAGATCAAAAGACAGCAAATAAAAATATTTTTTTTCCTCTGGGATGAGCAGGCAGCTGTGGCCTAACCCTGTCACATGCCTCAGAGATCACGTCTCTCGGCGAGAACTCATCCAAGTGACCAGATGTGAGAAAGGTATCAGGTCAGAGCCTAAGTTTAAATGTTCTCCTATAAAATGCGTTGTGAGGTTCAGTAATAATATGTCTCAGGATGGCCGGCAGCTGAACTCGAATCTGAGTTTCTTTCCAGTAACGTTCTGAACTCCATGACCGTAATCACTGGACCACGAGGGCTGGGAATGCAATTAAATCCTATGTATTGAAACATGTTTTTTATTTTCAAATATCTCATATTTCAAAATATTTTCTTCATATTTTCGGAAAGAGGTAACAGATAAACATTTCTTTTTTTTTTTACTTCTTTCGACAAACTCCTAATTCTTTTCCATTTTAGTTAGATACGTAAATTACACGAACACATACAAAATTATTGTTTTGTGCAGCAGAAGAAGGTGCTTCCACGAAGATAATGGTATTATGTTGAGGACGGCTACAATTAATATTAAAGGTACGTAACTATGATATTACATCTGTTCTCTGTGTGGTAATCTCTCTCTCTTTTTTTTTGTAATGATTTAATTGGTTGCTCATAAAAAACAATTTATTTCTGTATCTAAATGAATAAATTCGGCAGTTTTATCTGGGCACATGCCTTTTATAATGCTATTGTTTATTTATTTAACAAATTCGTAATGCAGTTTAGAGGCCATAGTTAATAATATATTAACAACTAAACGATGGATTTGGAAAGAAATCGGCTCTGGTCTTATTTAAGGTATCATCCCAACATTCACCTCGTGCGACCGCTCGCTGGGCGCGACCTTCCGACTCTGAAACCAATGCTCTACCAACTGAACTGCACACATTTTACTTTGGTTCCGAACATTTTTCGACAAAATTGAAACAATAAAAAAAGCAAAATATATTGTACTTACGTTGTTTGAAGGTCTTCAAATTGTTCATAGAAATTCCATCTGTAACAAATGTATTTTGAAATACGGTCTTCTATGCACTACAATGAAATCATTTAAGGTTAATGTAAAGCAACGATCTCCCAACAAAAGATGGCTGCACTATCTCCGTATATGTCTACTGTATTTTTATCGTTGCATGACATTTCAATGTTGGTCCTACAAATTCAAGTTTAGAGAGTTCAAACTTTCAGGGAAGAAAGTTCAGAACAATTTCAAGAGTTCAATCCGTGTCAATTTTTTATTCTCTTTTTGGTTCATTGTTGAAATAGTTTGATTGTTGTTGTGAATATCGAAACCTACAACAATGAACAAAAAGACAATCGACATTGATAGAACTCTTGAAATTGTTAAGAGCTTTCTTCCCTGAAAGTCTGAACTCTCTAGGCTTGAATTTGTAGGAGCACCATTGAAATATCCTGTAACGAAAAATAAAAAAGAAGAAAGAAAACATTAGAAGCATACGGAGTAAGTGCTGCCATCTACTTTTAGAGAACGTTGCTTCACAATAACCTTAATAGAAAAACTAACCTAACGATTTTTTTTTTTTTTTTTTAAATAAAGATTTGACAATATCAGATTCACGTACAGAAGCAGCTTAAGCACTCGGTATTCGTGAACACTTAAGTATATTTCAATTATCACAATAGAAATGAACATACGCCTGTGGTGACATAAAAATACCGAATTTTCTCAACAGATAAAGACTTGAAACTCCAAATTTCTGTACCTAGTGGCCGTAACTCTATTGATACAGTTTTACATTCGAAAGATATGGGTTCGACCCCAGCGGCCAGCTATCATGACTGAGATTTTCCAGTTTTTTTATCTATCACACCGAGCTAATACCATAATGGTACCTTCAAATTAGGCCCTGATCGAAGTTTCCTAAATTCATAAACAGGATTCAATTGCATATCGCTACGTCCAGGGTGTCCAGCGAGCAGAAAAGCTGCCTTTTCTCAATTTCCCAGACAAAAAGTCACATTTTTTTCAGATTGCTGTCGGCACTTAAAGAAAAAGATATAAAAATAAGCTTTATTTTTACCTCCCACACGCAATAGCAGGATCAGTGTATGAAATAGCTTTGGTTACGTTAAAACTAATAGGTGGGCGAGGCAGTAGCTTGAACACAAATTCTTACAAGTATGTGCTCCCTTCTCTGCTCCGTTACATGGGCAGGTACATACACAAATTGAACAGAACTCGAAGAAATCATATAATTCCCTCACTTTTCGCTGATTTAAAAAAAACTACACTACCTACCCTTTCCATGACAAACTAAATTCCCTCACTTTTCCAGACCGTTGAACACCGTGATCTATTTATGCTTTCATTGAAAACTAAGGCATTTATGGCCTTTCCAGTCTCTGAAGCCTACAGGACGTTCTTTTAGTCGTAGGGAAGGGAATGTGGAAGTTAGATGTACCAACCCGACATACGCATGATATAACAAGGAAACCCTTCCTCATGATCGCCGGTTTTGCATTTTTAGATTGTCCTGACGTCACTACACTCGGTTTTTTTTAGCTTCATAGTAATCATTGAAATACTATTATACAATGTAATGATACACGTGTGACATACAACACAACGAACATGAAGTTTCTTATTTCGATAAACAGAAAGCTAAAAAACTTCACAAAACACTCACTATATTTAAAAATTAATATTAAGTTACAGCTCGTACCTTGGTTTAACCCATATAACCAAATCATATATTTCAGCCTGAAGATCCTGAGGAAGTTCCTCAAAAAGTTCGCTGTCCATTATATCAGGATTTAGAGAAATGAAGTTTAGACATGCATTCTGAAATGACAACAAAACACGTTAAGTTACACACATGGTGTCTAAACGCGCGCACAGAGATATAAAGTTAACAACTACACATTTTTGGAGGAGCCCAGAATTGCTATGAACTTTACCTAAAATATACAGGGTGTTCCAAAAATGTAAACGCAACATTTCACGAACAAATTCCCGATTGCACAGGTTGTACATACATGATTCACCAGACAACTGTCGTCTAAAAAGAGAGAAAAAAAAGAGAGAGAGAGAGAGTGAGTTAGTGGCAGGATCAAAATCATCTCAAAATTTATTTTCCGAACGGCCGGCAATACTTAATACTATAATGCATTGTGACAAACAAGTAAACATGGCGACCGTGCAAAGAGAATAATAATAATTTGCGTGTTGTGGTTGTCCGAAATAAAATATCCTGTAACTGTTCAGTTTTGTTATAGGAAGTAATTCAAGACGGATCCTCTTAATGAGCAATCACTGACATGTTGGATAAAAAAAATTCACGAAATAGACAACAAGATACACCAATAATGGTTGTATATGATAATAGATGAAGTAGCAAATTCTATTCTGATCTGGCAAACTGAATTAAAGAAAGGAGTTATGCTTTTATTGGGATTGATTATCAAGATAAACAATTAGTTATAGATAAAATGAAACGTGTGTCGTGTAAAAACTGACAACAGTTGTCTAAACAATAAATGACAGTTAATACTACGACTGAATAATGTCGGGATAGTACCTTGCTTAAGAAACAATGATAGAAGAAGTGTTATATGATTCGTGTGTAAAAGAATATAACTGAACGAACCTACTTGTTAAGTATTACATGTGGTATTCTGTGTCTGTTAATAAAGAACGTGTTTATGAAGAAGTTAGTGCACAATACTTTAAGTAGCATAGTAAAAGTAATAATAGACAGGGTAGTATTTACATTTGATTTTCATATAGCTAGCCGGCTTCAGTTTAATGACACCACAACGAAAAATTTAAGCGCTTTAGTTGCAATATGGAAAGATTATACAAAAGTCGTTTATAAGGATTACCTCAAAGTCTATCTGGCAAGCTGGTCGGGAACTGGCACTATCAAAATCGACATCACTTCTTTGTGGAATGAAGGAACGGTTAAAAGTGTACGAATACAAAACTGGATGTTGCGCCTCCGTATTGCTGTGCGATAAGAAATTCCCAGCAAGGTGGATTACCTACCCTTGACTTCTATTATCATGAACACGCCGCTTTCTGGGCCTTACGTCCTTCGACTTCTTTGTAATGCAAGGTAAGGTAAAGGTAAAGCTATCCTCTGTGCGATACCCACGCGCCGTGAACGGTGCATGGGGGATGTGGAGGTGGAATCGAGGAGGCCGTGGTACCAACAACAATGGAAACGATTCGCAACACGTAAAGAGAATTAGTCAATAGAGCTGAAACTGTGAAAGTAACCCAGGGCGCCCATGTAGAGATTTATTGATAAGGAGAACAAGGTGCACTGAAAACTGAGTCAGTGGTTGTAATGGAATGACTTTTCTTTCTCAAACACTTTTTCTAGTACAGACCTGTTATTGAGTGAATAATTTGTGGACGCCCTGTGCAAACATAAAAACTGCATACGTCAAACTTCATCAAAAACGCATAGCTTCTTCTCTACACTTCTGTACGAACTATTCATGGATAAAAGTAGGCTCACTAAAAGAGCAATGAAGCCGAAGGATTATTCTTGTACACCAAGATGGTACGGCAACATCACCTGACAAAGTCCCAAAGAGTACCTTATCACGATACCATCTTTTATTGAAAGTCTCGATATTTCAGAATCCAGTAAATTAGATCTTATCAGTAACTATAAAGTTGTCGCAAAAGGGTGGTTCCTTTTTCATCGGAGAAATATAAGAACATTTTTAGAATTTTGTCAAGAATTTATTTATTACTATTGTAGTAATGAAGATTTGGAGGAAAAAAAAAAAAAAAAAGAATTGCCTGAAACGAAAATTAATTGGAACCAAACATAATTACGGTCTTCAAGATCATTTTCAAGATTAATTCCAAAGTTCCGTAATATCGACGAGAGCATGTCAGACCAAGATATCCTGAAGAATATCTTATTACCAATATACACATTCAGAAGAAAAAAAAAAAAAAAAAAAAAAAACACTGTCAAATTGTCTTACCGTAAATAATCTTTTACTAAGCCTACAACGATTAAATTCATTCAGAAATAAGAATATTACACCAAAAAGACCTAACATCAGCTATAATCGAAATAGAGTAACTAATGAAGAGTCAAGTAATCGAAATAAGCCTTATCAAAAGGATTACATTAACTTCAACCAATCTAGGCAGGTACAAAACAGATCATTGCCTCAAAATATTCCAAAAAGAACAAATGAAAATAAATTTCAAAGAAGACCCTCAGTGGCACCACAATTACCTCAGCAACCTTACGAATTACGATCTATAACCCCACCTGTTATTCGAATCGATCACGCCATAAATACTATCAACTCATCATGTGAAGACCAAATGCAAACAGATACAGCAGATATAGCATACCGAAACTAATGCTTATATTAGGGTTATTCCATGTGAAATCGATCAGCACGGGTTGCTCGACCATTTTGATTTTTCATATTTGCACCATAGAGAACCCTGTTAGTAAGAAGCACAAAACAATTTTTATTGTATTTATATCAGCAGCCATTTTGAATCTAGGTTCACTTTTCTTCACTGCGGCAGGCAAACATTGGGGTTTGCAAGGGTTTAGAAAAAAAAATCCACTGCTCTCTTTTAATTAAAGAAAGAAAATTATGGGTTTCACTTGTTGAAAAAAGATATTTTGAGCTTTTAAAAAATGCAAAAAATTTCAAAAAATATTTTTGAAATTTGGGCTTGAGGGGCTCATAATTCGACCTTATTCATGAGCCAAATCATAAGTCTTTATGGACTATTTAAGGTGACTTGGGGTTGAAACCACAAGTAATTTTTTGTGTAAGAGCTATGCCTAGTATAGTTTCCCGAGATATAAAAAAAATGGATTTGGCGCCCTTCCTAGCATTTCTTGGCCTCAAAGTTGAGGAAAAAATCGGAATTTCAAGGTCAAATTTCCGAAAATGGGGGACCAGATAGAAGAATTATTGATTTTTGCCCATCCATCAATCAATCTATTAATACTGTATAAAAACCTAGAAGTTTCATTTTGTGCTTCGAAGTGGTATAGAAGTTATAGGGTCTCAAAGCATGAGCAAAAGTAGTAACAGCAGGTAATCGAAAATACGCTTTAAATAATCTAAATTTCAGTTTTCTATGCTTATTTATTTTATTTTAGCAGTCGCATATCAAAGCTAAATTTGCACCGATAAACACCAGGGGGGAAGGGGGGGCTTAATATACATATTTGAGTCCTATGTGCTTTCAGTTACACATGTCCCCTCAGCTTTTTTTTTTTTAACTCTCAGGCTGATTACAATAATCGCAGTCGTGACGTCCGGAGAGGAGGCCTTCCCCACTTTGGACCTACTAGTGGGTGGCCATTTTGAATCCAAGATGGGGACTTTTCCAAAATGTTGCAATATTTTCTTAAACTACTCGTCATAATACACCTTTATGCCAAATTTTGTATCTCTAGCTCAAACAGTGTGGAAAATGGATTTTTGTGTCCGCCATTTTGGATCCAAGATGGCGTCCTTGGATACATTATGTAACATTTTCGTAGCCTACTAGTGACAGTGTATCTTCGTACCAAATTTCCTTTCAGTAGCCCCAGCGGTTTAAGCTCTATATTCTACACAACAATGGGTTTGGCGGCCATTTTGGATCCAAGATGGCGACTTTTCCAATATTGTAATATTTTCCTAAACTACTCTTTTAATACACCTTTATGCTAATTTTCATAATTTTAGATCAAACGGTGTGGAAAATGGATTTTTGGATTCAAGATGGCGTCTTTGGATACATTGAGTAACATTTTCGTAACCTACTGGTGATGATCAACCTTCGTACCAAATTTCATTTCTGTAGCTCCAGCCGTTTAGGCTGTGTACTCTATACAACAATGGGTTTGGCGGTCATTTTGGATCCTTTTTCAAAATGTCGCATTTTTTCCCTTTACCTACTCTTGATCATACACCTCTATACCAAATGAAGGTTTCTGGCTCCACCAATTTTGCCATGGATTACTGGTTTTAGGTGTTAAAAAAAAAAAAATAGGTACTGCTGAGTCCGGCAGCTTCTGGAGTTGTGAACCTTAATAAATCCTCTTCCTCCAAGTATTAGTTTTATTTCATTATGAAGTCCCTTCACCTGCATGGATACTCCCACATATGATAATAGCACGCCCGACACCTACGCGGGGTGGAACAGGGGGCAAGTCATATAGTCCGCAGATTCGACTGCTGGAATAATTTCTTCCACATTCAAGAAGAACTACAACCCAAAGATAAAATAAAAGGATTGGAGAACGTCTTCTTCAGGATTAGAAGGAAAAGTGATCTTTCGGTTGTTGGACGTCCCAACCCAAACTGGTGCTTCATTTAGACCAATGCATGAATGCGGATGAAAACTTCGTGAAGAAGGAGCAGAGGTATGAAGATAATTTTTGTAAGAGTGTTATTATTAGCACGAGTAAAATAGACCAAAAATGGGGCGAAAAAATGTCAAAATTCGTCCATTCATGAAACTTGCTTTATAACTTCGTCTTGGCAGTAGAATTGAAGATCTGAAGTCCCCAAAATTTTTAAGGGGTGGAACACTGTTTTTTTGTTTTTGATACAGGGGAGGAGGAAAAAAATGAAATTTTGGGGAACAAGTCAAGCGAGGTGTCATTTTTTATGTATTTTCCGAGCTGAAGCGAATTAAACAACTTTCAGGTCGATTGAATCATTCCTTGTCGGAATGCCAGAGTATGAGAGGCACTCACCAGGCTTCTTTACTATCAGACTTACTAACAAATTTTTCAGCGGTAGATCACCTGATATGGTCATTGAACAAACTGCCAATCGAAAGTTCAAAGTAATGGGTGATATAGCTAAAAAGAGGTTTTACAGATGTCATCTTGAATTCATAATATGTGTTAACAAAACCGGCATTTTTGCTCATAACATAAGTACTTGAAGATCTTTCAAGCATTCAATTCATTACATCTTAACAACATGTGGATGCACGGGAAACTCGCACAAAGAGAGACACCTATGACGTTAAAAAAAAATACAGCAGACTGGAAATGAATAATCCTTTTACTAAATACGACAAGCGTGTTAGTATCTCTTGAAACAGGCATCACTGGTAGTGAGGTTATAAACTGCCACATATCTAACGAGATTGCTCAGTTAGTCTGAAAAATATTCGCACATATCAAAATGAGAAGAAGGGATAACATCCGATTCCTTGCAACAGTTAATCAGTCAAGGTTAATGAAAAAGTCATAACTATTGGCCTATGGTACTGTACCAAAGGATGCTTGCTTGTGTGGAGGAATGTTGCAGAAGATTTATAGAGTTATTTCAAGAACTAGATTACACCTCATCCTCTATCGCTTTTCACAAATTCCGGTATGAGAAAAAAAAGCTGAATGAGCTTTGTACGAAGAATTTCGCTGTGTGGATGAACAAAAATTAAACAAAACAGACTGTTTTATTATCGGTGGTGGTTACTTACTGCATGCTGTGAAATGGAAGGAAAAACAACCCTCATATATACATAGCTCGATGTTTGCAATTTCTATATGATTTACTTGAAGAAGAATTTTCAACCACAACGAATAGTAAGTGTTTGATGGTTTTAATAACCCAGACAGCACAAAGAAGACCAACGTACGTACAAATATCCCCCCCCCCCCCCACAATTTCACATAACTGAAACCACACCAGTTTGTAGAAATCAGGAACGGTTCTTACCTAATTCAGAGAACAAACAACAATTGATCACGATATTGACGGCTGTACTTCAGGACAATGATTTGGAAGTGTAACACTCGACTGGTGATGAAGATGTTTTCATTGTTCAAACAGCTGTGGAGTAATCTGAACTTTTTCTGCCTACTACTGTCACTTAACATGCTGATGCCATGATAATTATGACAGCACTTACTTCACCACGCAGGCCTATCCGAGCCACCGTTCTAAAGCCCAAGTCCAAAATGCAGCCGAATGTCTCTTTCTATTCTTGTATGGTGCAATGGGTGGAGATTTCAACCTTGATAAACTTCGCTACAGTTTGTTTCAAAATTCACTGAAGAAGGAAACGGCAAAACTGGAATCCTTACCTCCTACTTCTGAGAGCGAAACACAGCAGTCATTCAGAGCATAATACTAAGTACTACAGTGGCTCGGCAACAAATTAGATCCAGAAGAGTGAGGTTGGATTCGCCCAGGCGATGAAGTCCAACCTATTACAGCAACTTTAAAACCTGCCCGTGACGAAATTCTTAGATTGATTTCTTGCACGTCTAAGGGAATTGCTCGACTCAACAGTACAGATGCGTCAGAAATTGGTGTCAGATGTTCCGAACTCTACAAAATCTGTGAAGGATGCACATGCAACAACACTGAAACCGATGACTCTGAACTTCCAGCGTTTGATGAGAATGCCAATATCCAACAATTTAAGGACCCTGACGTAGCTGAAGATGAATCTGATTCTAACAGAAGCATGAACGAATGATTCTAGCATCAATTAAGATGATCATGGAAGTGATAATAGTGATGATGAATGAAAGTTAATGATATGCTAAATACAATTAATTACTTTCGAACAATTAAGTGTATGTCTATGATTTTTCAGGTTTCCCTAATAAAACCTATCATATCTCGATAAGGAATGATTCAATAGATCTGAAAGTTGTCTAATTCGCTTCAGCTCCGAAAATTTATAGAAAATTTAGATTTTCAATTCTACTGCCAAGACGAAGTTATAAACCAAGTTTTACTTTTTTCAAACCCTATTTTACCCATAGTATATCTCTTTGTCCCACCGGAGGCATATTTCCGAATAGCCTTCGTACACTGACGGACATTTTACGATTCTCCTGAAGTAAGGATTATATCCTGCCACGCCAGAAGAATTCTTGACAATATGGTGTCACTAGACTATCAATGCTCGGCACCCTGGTTGAGGTCACTGACATACATACAAATCCACCTGGAACAACACTACGTAAACTGCAGAGAGAAAGTGTATTGACACACAAGGTGTTAAAAGTTAAACAAGATGACGTGATACAACAAAAACGAGGGTGCAATATGCTTGGAAAAACGGGATCTCAAATCTTCAGAGATGGGAAATTCGTATTTCCCAGTCTACCAGTGGAACTGGGAATAAAGGTATGACTGTATAGTTTGCAGGTTTTTACAAAGACAGTATCAAGGAAAGTTTCCTTTCGAGGGGAAACATGTAGAGCAACTTCTAAGATGAATTTTATTTATCTTGCATTTATAGCTACGGAATAAGCCGTAACATGTTTCAGTGATGATCTTAAGATAAAAGATAAAATGAATTTTATGGGCGGTAACAGCACTATGGCTTACGCCCGTCCCGATACGGGGGAAGCCCCTTATCTTGGTCAGGTCAAAATTTAGCTGTTAATTAAAATAATAAAAGAATATAAAAGATGAAGATGTAAAAGTTCTTCACAATCAGCCCACTGGTGTAAATGGCCAGTAAAACAAGGAAGCCTGTAAATGAACATAATTTGTCACAGAAAGAGGTTGGGATGAAAATTAATGCCCAAGCACGCTATTGGAATACTGGACGTAAATACATTGGTTTTCCCTCCCTATAAGGAAACACGTAAGTGTTCTCCCTACCTCACAGGAGGTGCCAGTGTATATAACACCCTGAATGAGAGACACTGCAAATAAGGTAACGAATATACGGGTTTTCTGTACTTCAAAATTGTGTTGGTTAAATACAGATGTAACAAATAAAAAAGGCGGGATTTGGTTTGCTATGATCATGCGTATGTGTGTGGAGGGGGGGGGGGGCGTATTTTGGAGGAAAATTAGCTGATGGATGATTTATTATGAACACATACAGAAACTGTGTCACGCGCGCTTGACTAATTGAAACACTCACGTATACATTCAATCCATATGGAAACAGATCATTCACTTACCCTTAGCACCTTAGCATTGAACTGGTCTCCAATGCTGAGAAAATAAAGCACTGAATCTTCGTCTATGTACTTCTTTAGTGCCTGTTCACACGTTTGCTTTAAGGTATCCACTTCGTACCTATCACTTAACAGCATAAGGTCTGCCAGATGTTCCACTGGTAAGTCCTGTGTATCTAATTGGCCACTGTACAGATAATTGAGGAATGTAGTAAATAAAAAAGGACTAGTATCATGGACTACAATTTTCCTGCAAATAAAAAGAAAAATATATAAACATTTTGAGAGGGGGAAGAAACAGTCAATAAAATCTCGAAAATAACACAGAATTCACTTTCAATTGTATTGTTGAAAACATTCATTGGCATTTACACATACAAACTACCATACTTGAAGAAGAAAAAAAACTCCCCGCTCAATAAGTGGTTTCATTCGTCGTCGTGTAAGTGGTTCCGGGCTGGGTTTCTAGCAGGAACGTATGGAACAATCCACTTTAAAGCGTAGGACTCATCCTTAAGATGTCAACTTCATCCGACGGAAGCAATGGAAAACTACAATCGGGTTCGTCTTAACCCAAGACCTTGTGTCCACAGACCTACCTCCGGGAAGAATATATACCTTCAAACATAATTATAAATATCAGATAGGATAAGAGGTTTCTGACGTAAGTAGAAAGGAGATTGATTTGAACAAATTGTATAAAATGGGTGCCTTAGATATGGAGTCAGAAATGCAAGTACTCTTCTTTGAATTCGAATTTTATTGAAGGACTTTAGGGAACTTTGGCTCAGGCCGAATGAATGATGTTGGGAGAATTGGTGGAATGAAGAAAGTGGGAGGAAACGGGAAAATCCATTCACACGGTGTTTGTCCACTACAAACCCCACATGGCACGAGCCGGGATCGAACCGAGGACCCCGCGCACCGGAGGTGAGCGCTCCACCACTTAGCCACCGCAGCACTTCAAGCACTCTTGTAATTAACATGTTGTGCCAATCACGTGAACGTAGGGCTTGAAACTAGCTGTCGCCCGAAATTAGCGATATATATATAAACACAGATTTTAGATTTGATGGAGACCTCACAGATAATGGTCAAATGTTTACTTATCATTCATCTCTCTCTCTCTAAAAAAAAAAAAAAAAAAAAAACCACACACAAACAAACAAATATATATATATATATATATATATATATATATATACACACACACACACATACAAACAAACAAAAGCCAACTAAAAAAGAATCAAAACTGAAATTGGATCTGGAAAACTTCAGTCCGGAAAATCGACAGTAGAACTCCATGAGTCTAGTTCCCAGTATAGTTCTGAAGACAGTGACCGTAACCACCGGGACCATGGGGACTGAACTGGGCTTCCACTATTTTAAATGGATTTCAAGAACATGATCGTTACGTGAAATGCCATTCCCTCTCTTTCAGCAATACCTTAACAATTTAACTTGTTCTTCATGGGCTCAATAAGAAACTTATGCTCATCACGCGTCTAAGGAAAATCTTTCTGGGCGAGCTTCTTCAGGGAAAACGTAGGGGCCAGGTACCATTCGAGGATTCGTCGGCTGAAACTGAGGGAATCCCTAAAAAAACAATTTAAAAATGGCCGGCACCAGGAAATATCAACAGTTCTAATCCGACAGTCCGACTTTAACAACGAGGGCTGTGATTATGAGCGATGCCGTACGGCGAACCAGATACAGTTTTTGTTAGTTTCCCATGTGTTTCTATTTATTAGAAATCATAGTTTTCCCCTCATTGAAACAGGACACAAGTACAAGAAATCTAGGCGTGAAAGGCCAACGTAAGATACATGCAAAGGCAAAATACAATCGTGTTACGGTACGATTACCCAAAAATCCTAACAAGTAATAATAATGCAAACAGTAATAATTTCTCCAATCTCAATGAACAGTGAAGTACATATGAAACAAAGTATTAGTGTACACAGCTTATTAGGTGACTTAATTTCTCGTCCTTATTTGAGTACCACAAATATGAAGAAAATAAGTTCACAATTATGGCACTAGCTAAAGGAAACAAAACTGAGATGCATGGGAGATACTTACCTATCAATGGCTTCTCGCATTCCAGATAGAAGTGCTCTTCTAAACCAATCACATCTTGCAGCCACAATAACTCGATGTGCTCGGACACTACATACATCCTCCTCCTGATCCGACTGGTTGACGCTTACAGGTGCTCCTTGACTATGGTCAATTACAGTGTCCGGAGTGTCTGAAATGAAAGAGGTGCTTTTAATCACAAATCACACAAATTATCAAGCATAACACTCAACTATTTGTATGTTTCCTTTGCAATCAGGAGGTTCAGTTTTAAAACCAAATACTAGTCATGCATATGATTTAACCTCAAACTCGAACTAAGTAACTTCATGGCTTACGGAACTCGCAAGTTCATCGCCGCAGTAACAAATGTTCGCCACTGGATTCTATCCTGGGCAACATCAAGCCAGTTTTCATCAGAAACATCTACTCCTCGAAAATCTCTTCTAATAATGTCCTCCCAATGGTCTTCTTCCATCCGGCCTTCCAACCAGGATAGAATATAATCTTAGTTTTCCCCCCATCCGAGCTACATGGCCTACCCACCTTACTCGTAGCGATTTCATTATTTTTACAACATCAGGTGAATCGTAAAGTCCGTGGAGTTTTTCATTATGCAGTCTCCCCATTCTCTAGTCATCTCGTCCCGTTTCGGGCCGTATATCTTCCTCAAAACCTTATTTTCAAACACACGTAATTTAGCCTCAAACTCAGACGATAAATATCCGAATAACGTCTTACGGGGAAAATGTCGGGTGCAGGGTTTCCACTCTCGCATAAAATTTAAGACAAAGGTACAAAGTTCCGCAATATAAACAAGCACAGTCCGTCACTCATTACGTTCGCATCATTCATCATTTCTATGAAAAGCGTCTTCCAGTGCACTTATATCTTCATATGTTCCTAGTGTACCATAAAAGGAAAGTAACGTTTAAGATATTACGCCAACATTGAAATAGATCTTCATGAAAACTCAACTGATCGATCTTTCTTCTAATATATGACTGACTGTGTTACCGACCAGGATAGCCTAAAGATACAGAGTGTCCGAAAAGTCTTGTCCTCTCAATTTTGACGAGCTGTAGCTCTGGAGTGGTGAGTGATATTTGAATGCGGATTGCATGCCAATGAAGAGCCATCCTGTGACCTAATTTTAAGATAAATCAGAATCCCCCAAAGTTCGCTGACGTCAAGAATTCAATGTATCAATAATCGAAGAGAAAACTGAACAAAAGTGACTTTTCGGGTCCAGAGCTACAGCTCGTTAAAGTTGAGAGGACAAGACTTTTCGGACACACTGTAGCTTACAACTAATAGAATCAGCAGGTTTCACCAGAAGAATTCTGGTACTGTACCTCGTCAAAATTTCCAAGACTTTTTATTTTTTATCCTTTCATTGAAATATGGCATCAACGAAGGTAAGGAACCACTGGTACATGTCAAAGACAATCATCTCCAACAAACGGAATGATACACATCATATGTTCTCCAACACGGTATGGAGTTTACCAATTTCATGGTTCCCACGCAAATTCTAAATCTGTTTTCCCTGAGTTTTCCAGGTTCCCTAATTATTTTCCAGGGTTAATATATATATAATTATAGTACATACAGGAACAGGCGGATAAGCAATATAATAGGTTCAATATTAATAGATAGCAAAGTAATTGTACTTATGTAGTGTCCTAAGGGAAGACTCTTAATTGTTCAGATATGGCTTCTGTTTCTTCTTCCACTTTGTTTCTTTACTCGTAAAGCACGAATCTTATTTGCTCTTCTCTTTCTTTCTTCTTTTTCTTGTTCATTGTCCATTTTCTTTCTTCTTTTTTATTCTGCAATGAATCTTCATATCTAATGCGAGCACCCTTTACACTTTGAATCAGGCCCTTGTCTATATTCCCATTCAACACCCCACCTCTAGCGTGTACTGAATCATAGACCTGACGCAATGCCACTACTGACTCTTCTTTTAAGTTTTCAACTAATATTTGCTTGTTTACTGAAAATCCACTTTCCACATAAGCATTTCCATGGGAAAGAATCAACACTAACTTCACTATACTCCACAGATCAGTGTAATCCTCTTCATTCTTAAGGATATTGGTGAAGAAAGAAACAAGATCTCCATTTTTAACTGAGAATTTTTCAAACTTTTCTCTTATCTTTGCTTACTTTACGTATCAGCGTCTTGTACTGAAGAGTTATTTTATCTTCAACAAGAGCTTTTATTCTCTTCTTCTTGACAAGTCCTTGCACGAGAGCTTCCACACGCTGAGTGCTTTCAAATGGATATTTTACCATTTGCTTTGGAACAAAACTAGGTAGCAGATCTCACAAAACGGTACTTCAGAGGGCTACGCTTAAATTAGTTTTTCTGTTGTTGACTCCAAGAATGTTTTACAGCTGTTAAAACATTATTTTGCCTTTTTCCATAACACCCGAGGCTTCTACTGCAGACCTGGCACCAACTCCAACAGCAATCTTCGTCAAACAAATGAGATTTTCAGCCTTCCGAACATCAATTTGTGTCATCTTGAAGCTGTTCTTCGCACCATCCAGAATTTCTTTCTTGATGTACCTCCCTATTATTTCTCTGACGATATCTTCCAAAGCATCATGAAGGAAAGGAAACATTGGTTTAGCAGTCTGAAATATCCTTAACAACGGCTCAAACGAAGCAGCAAGGGTCATGAAGAAATTAAGCTTCGAAAGCATCAGGGTATCTATCAGAAAGCTGTTCTTTTATACTCTCCAATCAATGTGACGAACGGAATCGTTGACTGATGAAAATACTTTTTCAAATCGTTGAACAAATCAATAACTCTTTCAGCTGCTGAAGCGTTCCGAAGCCACTGCACGGAACAAAACTTAAAGAGGAAGCTCAGTCCTGCCTGTGATCGTCGAGTAACGTGCACGTCTGGCTGGTGTATCCTTAAAAAATAATACAGGACTCTCACAAACTGACTGATATTTTCCATCCTGACGTTTTGTGACCAAACTGAAATGCACCATGTACGACATGAAGACCACAACTTATTACAGACAATAATTCTGGATCATCATCATCATCTGCCACAAACTCTTTTGACAAATCAAGAAGGAATGCCCAATTGATATTTGGGCCATCCATAGAAACTTGAACAATTTTATGAAGGGACAGAGTTCACATGACATGAAAATTTGAAAGGAAAAGAATTTTTTTACATTTCTGCTGTTAAAAAAAAAAAAAAAAAAAAAGTGAAGTGACACAGAAGTTATGAAATGACAATCATTACACTATATGAAGTAAATTAACATGTCCAAATTAGTATTTAATAGTAAACTTTTTCGCATAGAGTTCTAATTGATTAGGGTTGAAGTTTGATCTTAATCTCGACTTCTTAAGAAACAAGAACTGAGAGAAAAGTTAACAGAATGAAGTGACAGAGAAAAGATGACAGCATAAGGAATCAGATTTAACCAAAAACAAGAAGCATGGTTAAATCTAGCTGGAGCCCCGGGGTTGCTACACACCCGTGCTCACAAGTCATGAACCCCCTGGGGTAATTTTGGCTGTAACTTTTGCACAAGATGTACTAATTTACATCTACAGTCTAATAAAGCTCTCATCTACACTGTAATTGCATACTTTAACATGCAATCTGTAACATGCAAGTAATCAACTTTAAAATAAGCGGCTGTAAGGTAAAGGTCGAGTCGTTAATATTGCTAGCAACAAATTTTCCAACTTTGGCCCCAAAAGTACTCCAACGGCAGGTAATGCGACTGCTCAAGTTGCTTCTTTTGTTTACTTTGCTAATAATGTGAGTTTTCAAGTTGTGTTCTAAAGACTGCAACATTCAATAAGAATCTTCTGAAAAGGATTTGTTGTGTGTTATGATTAGTAACTTCTAGTGTCCGCGGACTACCGTTTGAGAACCACTGTGATAATCGATGTATTAATAAGTTTGTTGACTTGGTTTTTCAGCGCTGACTTAACAAATAGACAAGAATCAGAGCTATGAGGAAAGTAAACGAGATGTACGTAGATAGTATTTGAAATCATATACATTTATATATATATATATATATGTTTTTTTTAAATAAAATGTTCATATATGATTCATGGCGGATATTTTGAATATCTTAAACGTATTTCTACGTCGTCAAGCACCTACTAACGTTTCCCACAACTTTTTTTTTTTTTGTCTTTTGTTTTTTAATACGATTTTCTGCACTGATTGAACTGAAAAGTACTGAATAGGAACACGCGTGATGTTGAGCCTGACTTAAGACTGAAACCATGTTCGATTTTACGTGACGTAACAAAACTGGTCAAAGATTGCAAACAATATCATTTTTCCCATGTGGTTTGGTGTTTCGATCGCATTACATTTTGCATAGAGCTGTGCCATCAAGTATCTTCATTGATATAAAATACCCGGTTCTAAATCTTGATAATGCGATTTGTTATTTTCTGTTTAACGTTATGTGCAGTAATTTGCCATGTTCTTTTAAGTTTTAAAACGAAATGAAAAATTGTAAATTTTTAAAATGGGTATGTATCTGCTCTATAATGAAATAACTTCAATGATGGTAATGCATTTTACTGAGTTGTTAAATCACTATTCATACATTTTGGTACTTGAATACAAGAGGTGCTGAGGTAGGCTGACAGTCTCACTTAGTGGTCCGTGGTGAAGAAAAGTCTGAGAAGCACTTTAGATAGACCATAGAAACATATTACAATGTCCATAAAGACTCTCCCTGAAGATGTGTAGCGTTTGAAGCTTTAAAGTAGCGGAATGAAACATAAAGCAAACTCACCACATTTTAGTGTAACCGTCAGTAAACCTTAACGTAAGCACCTTTAGTAGCATGGAGCACATCTAGCCGGAAGTTCAATTCTGTTCACGAGTTGACCAACATCTCTCAAAGGATCAACGCGATTGCAGCAGATGCCCAGTTCTTCTATGTCTCAATATCTTTCACGGGAGATTTGAACAGTGTTTTAACATAACTGCAAGGGGGATAGTCCAGTGGCGTTATATCATGACAGCGTGGAGGCCAAGTTGGCTCCTGGCAATACTGCATCAAGATATGCACTCACTTGCAAAGCCCACTGCCATGGTGTGCACTGTAACTATACTTTTGCTTGGGTAACAAGCAATCACAGGTGACGACAAATGCTTTTGGATAGGTCTTAATAAATGTTACTCGAAAAGAATATCGGATCCAAAACTCCCCGAGAACGGCTCCAGGGTTTTAGGCAGAGTGACCGAATAGAGGGATAGAGAGGGAGAGAGGAGCGGGTGCAGGTTCTTTCGACATAACCGATGAAACGTATATAAAAATAATGTTTGATACCGGTAATAGTCGTCATAAATCCATCATCGTTGCCCATATGGAAGCTCCAAGAATACGATGTGTTCTGCTTTCCTCACCAATAAGATATTCTGGGCATATGCGAAAGTGATTCACGAATCGAGTCAAGTTCGCGGACGATGGAATTTACGAGAATCATCTCTACGAATACTTTCATGTAGAAACGTTTTGCTGCTCTCTAAGGCTCCGATTATACGTATCGGAGTGAGCATCTAAAACACTTTATGCATGGTAAACAAGTAATAATAAAATGCCAATCGACCACTAATCACTTACCGCTGGCAAGCTGAACTAAACATGTAAATATACAAATGTTGTAAGAAGACACATTTTGAGACAATAACTGCCATAAACCTAATTACATTTAACCCTGCACACCATATATCTACCCAAAGATGATCACCCATAGCACATGAAAAAATTCTCAGCTGAGATACTGGCCAGTTCTCGCGTGCTTAAAACAACTACAACACTGACATTACATTACAGGACCATATAAAATAATAACAACAATGACTGAACTTTGTCTCAATATTGTATTAGAGATTCATTCTTGGTCCAAACTAATAAAACTGTTACTGAACGTCCTAATAATTGAGAAAGTTGTTTTTAATTTTATATGTCTGTCTATACAGATATTAATGTTTATGGTCAACGCAGAAAGATGAGCTAGGAATCTGTTTATACAAAGCATGTTTTGATAGTTGAACAAGAGCTGTGTGGGGGCGGACCCCAAATACAATTAACTATTCATCTGGACGCGGTCCGAGCCGTGAGCACAACGGTGCTCTCATTAAACGACCCTCAGCTTCAGTTAGCAAAGATCACCAGAAAAAGAACACACAATATGTATATGATTACGCTGAGGATGTTTATACAACGCATATAAGATAATAATCAGTAATCAGTCTATTAAGAATACATTAAACACAGACATAATACCGCTTAATTACAACGAGACCATAGCAAGTTGCAGATGCAAATGATTCTGATGAAACATCTTTTACTATATTTATTATGTTCAAATAATGTCGGTTCGAGTAAACTCTGATGTGCAAAAATAGTTGCCGAGCATAATACAATGGTTTCTCTATGCATGACTGTCAAAAGTACAAGAAATGCCGTAATTACAGTTAGATTATAGAAAATGTTTCTTCAGTTCCCCCAAACCTGGTCATAACTAACTGAACAAGATTCCGTAGTAATTTCAAAATAAAAGTTTATATATTAAAGAACGAGACCGGAAACGTTCCGGGCCTAAATTTACGGTACTTTTCGGGAAACTTTCTAGGTCTACGAAAATCGGTAAACAAAGTTTTAGAAAAACTTTAGCCTGTTCTTTAGTGGTGTAAAACACCTCCTCATGCTGGTCACAAAGCAAGTCCGGACTGTTGGAAAGTTAAAGTTGACCTACGCTCGCTCACCTCCATTACACTGCAATGATGATCTGGAGAAAGGTTGTTCCTTTTCTTCCTCACTCTGACCTTGGGGCGATCGAACGTATCACATAATAACGAGGTTACCTGGTTAGATGAGGACCTTGCTGCCCAGACGTCCGTCGTTCAACTCTGGCGTCGTCTCTGAGACTTGAGCTGGTGCCGCTCTAACATAGATCCAAATATGAAGCACAGGATTTGTCCATTCCACCAATAATGCTACACTTGCCCACACGACAAGTTTATGAACACCACTGTCCCTCGGACGAACAGTAAAGCAAGTATGAGGAGTTAATATCTGGTATACGTCGGGGAGAGAGAACTCGGATTCCACGTTCGCACTTAGGAAAAGTTAGCAACGCATCACGATTGTCTTAAACAGTATCGAAATACGTCAACGTCTTACGGAAATAGGTAAACACGTTCGCGTGATGAATGCTAAGCGGTTGGCTCCATGCGATATCTATAACTCTTTTAACTGCACTATCTCAAAAGTTCTTTCTCTTCTTCCGTTCCTGATCTTGACCCGATTCTTTCCCTCCTTCGGAATCCAAATTTTCAAAACATCAGCTCTTATTCGTCGTCGAAATGCACAAAGGTTAGTGCGTTGCTTCCGTTGGTAATTTTCTTGATGAGGTGAAAAAAATCATTCATGTGGGTGGGATTTCTACAGCTCATAACCTGTCAGGACGTCGCCAGTAAGAAAATTGTCTGTCTGGAAGTCTCTGTAACAATTAGCACCTTTCTAAGAGGGCTGGTAACAGGTTTCCAAAACGGAGAATACAAAGGCATTGGAACGGGAGAAAAAAAGGAATTCAGAATATTTGTACGAAAGAAAATTTAATAAACAAAAAGATCCGTCTATTTGCTGTCTGCATATTAAAAAAAAAAAAAAATCTTCATATGACCAGGACAATTTACACACAGCGATGATGGTGTAAATGTTACCCCACCTTGCTGACAATCACGTCAGGTTGATATTCTTGCAACTCAGGAACAACAAACAAATGCAACGTGTCCAGATACGCATGTGCTATGACGCTGTCTTTACTGAAAGGTTAGGTGTGATATTCCACACCAAACGTTCAGTTCTGAGCTGTCTGTCTGTCTCCACCACGAATCTTGTAGTCTCTGAACCCCCGAACCCGTACATTGTGTTTATTCAATATGCCAATCATGTGGAACGTTGACTTGTCCGAAATAATACATCACAGTCTTTCTTAATGCGAGATAGCATGTCTGCGAACGGTTGAGATCTGTTGATTTCAAAGCTTGCACAATCTGTACATCATACGCACGGAACAGCAAACGTTTGTGTAAAATTTGTAACGCTTGGGGTTTGTAAATCGTTTGATGCACGATGAACTAACTTCTTATGTGTCGCGCAAAAGATACTCGTTAACGGTTTCTTCCGACGTCCACCCTTTTCGTGGAAAATCCAATACGCTCTCTGTTCACTTGAATTTCGTGTACCATAACTCTATACTTTTAACATTAGGCGGTTACCTATCGTACTGTGTCCGAAAATTTCTCTGAACAGCCTTTGGAGACTGCCTTCCTGAAAATACCACAAGACAAACTGTGTCCTCAAAAAAAAAAGAAAGAAAAAAAAACTGGTTTCTTGGGGGCTGTGCTTCTTTTACTTACACCGCATAATAGGACGTAATACAAAAGGAACCTGCTGAAAAACTCTGTAAACTTTATTTTGTATGAGCCAGTTTACAACTACTTAAAATCCAAAAACATCCATGCCCCTGGAGGATCGCGACCTTCGAGTCGCTGGTCTAACGCCTTAGAGCACAAGGCTACCTGATCGGCAAGAAACTTGGTGAGTTTTCCAGAATTGAATTTGAATTTAATTTTTAAGGCCTTTAGGTAACTTTGCCTCAGGCTGAATGGGAGATTGGTGGAATGAAGAAAGTAGGAGGAAACGGGAGAACCCCGAGAAAACCAACGTACACGGTGTTTGACCACCACAAAGCTCATGGCACGAGCAGGGTTTCAACCGACGACCCCAAGCGCCAAAGGTAAGCACTTTAATCATTCAGCCACCGCGACCTTAATTCAGTTCTTTATCTTACAGGATACAGATGTCTGTAGTCAAGGAAAGATCTTTGTATATTCTGTATTACATTATCTCTGTACTAAAACAAAATAATTGAAACGACAAAACAGCTCGCTTGTATTCAATCTGTTCTAGAGTAGAAACGAGAATTTTCACACCTTTTTTTTTGATGGGGGGGGGGGGGGCAGCAAAATTTATATTCTCAGATGCAATTCCAATTCCTGGGTTAAAAAGAAGATGATAATGAAGAGTCACCTGAACCACTTGAGGAAAAGGTAAGAAGTTAAAAACCACCTAAGGAAAATCTTCTTTGCTCACTTAAAGGATATGATTTTCATCCCGCAATAAAAGGGGAAATACTACAAGCTGCAATACAAGAGAAAATGTGGAAAGTTAACAGGTGGAATCAAGACTTCGCCACGATAATATTCCTGTTCACACCAATCATGAATCCACGGATGCATTGCGGGAATATGGCTTTGAACTGGCCTCTCGCCCACCCTTGAGTCCAAATTTCGCTCCCAGTGATTTATTTCCAGTTTAGACATTTGAAAAAAAAAAAATATATATATATATTTCTGGTCAAAGGCAGTAATGTGTTGAAGCGTGATGTTATCTGAGAAGCTGGGCAAAAACTTTCATTTCTCTGGCATTTGAAGTGAAACAGATGCACTGAACAGAGGGGGAAATATACTGAATTGATTTTATAGGTATCTTAGGCGCAGGTCGGAATAGGGTGGGGAAAAGAGGTCAGGGACTAGTTAGTAGGTACTATCCCAGAATTCGCTTGGTGTGACTGGGGAAAAACCCTGAAAAAAAAACCGGGCGGCGGCTGGGATCATTCGCAGCATCTTCCGATTACCAAGAAAACGCTCTACCAAGTGAGCTACGACCGTTCGTTCGGCATATACTGAGAAGAACTAGTGGACCTTTCTTTCTAGCATGTCTCCTTTAAGGTTAGGTGGGAGTATTTGTTGGAACAGCCTAAACTGATGCTCATTCATAACTTGGGAAGAAAGTGCTAGCGGCAGTAAGTACGAAACATTTTGTACTGAAAGAAAATTACTAAAAACGAAACTATTACGCTACGAACCAAAGCTGACCCGATTGACCCGGTCTTGATCCAAATTACCAAAGTGACTTAGATCACACAACTAGTTCAGTTGGCTGTTCTTGGTACACCCCTAGGCGATTATTATTGTTCTTTCTAGGGATATGAGGCTTTTTCCAGACGTTATTAATTACTATTGTTAAGAGCCTGTCGGCGACAAATTTTTCATGCTCTGGGGCGTCTTGGTCACTTTCTGAAAGAAACGCCGTTCAAATATAACAGTGTATAATAAGGAATGAATAAAACTTCGCCCTGCCTCCGGGTCAGAGCAAGCCTCAAGCATAGACTCGATCCAAAATTTGATCCGATCGACCCAGTGATCCGTTTCAGCTCTGCTAAGAACAATAAGAAATTTCGGTTTCTAGAAAAATAATTTTCTCTTTGACATACTTCCAATCCAAATCTTATAACTAAATGTATATCATCTCCTTCATGCAAAAGCTGCAATGTGGAAAATTCGCTGAAAATGAACTTTTGGTGCCGTTTTAAAATTAATCTCATTTCACGCAGTTTATTAAAAAAAAAAATCATTTGTGGACTGCCTAATTATCTTCGTTTAAAACAGCGTTGCAGTAACTTACACAGTCCATAAATTAACCAGTTTTGTTTTTTCTCTCCTGTATAGATGAGAAAATTCCATACAGCGATTTTCGATTGAAGGACAATGATATAATGGTTCCCGAGCTTTTGCTGGACTTTGCTTACCTTGTGTACTGATCTCGAACACCATGTCTGTTCCCTGCCCTGACTTAAGCAACTGGATGGCATTTTTTGACAACGAACTATTCCTTGCAGGAGGTGGAACACAAAGCGACTCCACAAGGTTCAGCTGAAAGAATATACATATGATTAATGTACCTTCAATGATTAATTAACAACTCTAGTACATGTTAATTTCTTTTAGAAGAATAATAAATATTCGAAACAGAAGGTGAGGAAAGAATTTATATATATATGGTAATTCTGAGTCTCCGTAGGCCGTACCAGGGTTTTAATTTGGCTACTATTGCGTATAAAGATTTGAAATAAAATATGTATGTACCAAAGTGCTGATGCAGAATCAGCATGTTGCTAAAAGCAGTGGCGTCCCGGGAATACTTCTACGGGGATAAGGTGGGGTGTACTGCAAAATTTTAAATGGCAGCTGGGGTTGATTTTGCTCCCCTTGAAACAAGCTCTAAATGTTGAACAACTTTTCGAAGAAACAGTTTTCAATAGCTCATACCGTTTGACAACTATCGGAATTTAGTAGGTCAACAATAATATGGTGTACAGGGTCTTTGGGACATTTCCGATGTTGTAACTCAAAGCAAATAGTACATAAAGGTTTAAAACTAAACTGAATTGCGAAATTGAATACGTGGAATTAAACGGTAAAATTTTCGAAAACAAATGTGCCGCCGTAATAGTACTATAGGGGGTGGGGTTAAAATTTTAAATAGAAACAGGGGTTGATTTTTCTTTCTTTGAAACAAACAGGAAACTTTGAACGGTAATTTTATTTTGTAACATTCGTTTGTTTTTACCCTTGGCCATGTTCAGGGTATTCCGCAATTAGTTAACATATGAAGGTAGTCTCATATGGTAGACAATTATAACTGGCACTATGGTCCAAACAGTAAGACGTCGGACTTCAGACTGGAAGATCCTATTCGACCGCTGCACGCGACTCGAAAAATTCACTCGTTTGAGGCATCGTCTTGGTTGACCCAACCTCTTACAGAAAATCAGAACCACGACTTACCGAAGCATAGATAGCGTATATCTTGGAAAGCAGCTGCCAATGGTAAGTTTGCCGTACCTCTGCAAAGAGGTAACTAGGAACGTTGCTACCAGGAATGTTAAGAATGAAACGAATGGAGAACGCTTGACTTGTTTTCAAGCTTTAGGCAGGACACGAATGAATGTACGAAAGTAGTTTTTAAAAGAAAGAATAGTTTGTGTACCTCACTTGTGTAGGTCATTGGCCGTTCTTGAAGGTCGGAAGCTATCTCAGTCTCTCTAGCATGTGTCCCGCGACTGTCACGCTACTATGTTACAGTGCTTCTCACCAACTGTGACGTGGGTTCGGTGAATAATTTTCTGATCAGACACAATATGTCTACTGCAGAAATTCATCCTTAACTTGTCGAAGTGATCGGGAAAGACGACTTGAAACAAGAGGAATTTTTGTTAAGTGGTGACGTTTTCTTAATGGAGGAAGGACAGATGAACAATGAGCTGAGAGTTTCTTCCATCTTTAAGAGAATTTGAAAGACAAGTTAAATCCTTATAATTGTGCAAATAATCAATTCATTATTGAAAAAAGTTTTCCTACCTATTTCGCGATTTGTCCTTTACAAGATTGTTCTAGTTCAACTTGGACTGATTGACCCTTTTTCGCGCGAGTTTTTTTCTGAATGAAATTGTACAATGTTTTGTACGTAAAGGTGTCATTGACTGTTTGATGTAGATATACCTATATTCCATGTACCGGGTGTCCCAAAAGTTTCGCAGTGTGTAACTATTCAACTAGAACACATAGAGACATGGTAGTTGCACGAAATATAGGCCTGTATATTGGGAAATTTTAAAGACATTAAGAAACAAAAAAATCAATCATCAGTTTGGCACGGTTGTAAAGAAATGTTGCCAGAGTTGATTTTTTTTTTTAACAAACTCAGTATATTTCCGCACAAAACATATTTATGTAACTGGTTGGAACATTTCTCGGTGGGCTACTAGGAAGTCTGCATTGCTGCTCATCGAACGTGACAAAGAAACTCCCAATCTGGAAGCTAACAAGCTTTGTACAGGAGTATTAGAGGTATATTCTGAAAATGGTAGGTTTTCCAATATTAGAATGGACTCTGGCAACACTTTTGGCCGGGAATGATATTGGGGATGGAGGTGTTTTACCTCTGTCTACCTGACTATGCCATTTTCATCGAAAAAAGTATCACGTCGAAAATATCCAGAAAAATATGACAACTTCACTGCACCCAGCAACCCTGTAATTAAAAGTACGAGTTTTGATTGTCAATAATTATTTATTTACATGAAGGAGCGAGAAATGATTTTTCATTTTTCCCAGGGTTATTGGGTGCAATGAAATTGTCTATTTTTTCTGGATATTTTCGACAATGTTCTTTTTCGTTGAAAATGGCATCATAGTCAGGCAGACAGAGGTAAAACACCCCCGCCCCCAATTATCACTCCCCAGCAACAGTGTTGCCAGAGTCCGTTCTAATATTGAAAACTTACATTTTCGGAATACACCAACAACTAATACTCCTATATAAAGCTTGTTAGCTTTCAGACTGCGAGTTCATTTGCCATGTTCCATGCAGACTTCCTAACAGCACAGAGAAATGTTCCAACCAATTACATAAATATGTTTTGTGCAGAAACATAGAGATTATGTAAAAAAAAAAATCTCCAACTCTGGCAACATTTTTTTTACAACCGTCCACGACTGATGTTGATTTTTCGTTTGTTAATATCTGTAAAATTTACCCAATATACAGGGCCATATTTCATGCAAGAAACAGGTCTCTATGTGTTTTAGTTTAATAGTTACATACGGTGAAAGTGCGGGTTGCCTAACGTTTGGGGACACCTGGTATATTTCATAGTTTTGTGGTGCGGGAAGCATACTTCCCAGTAGGCTATTGGGAAATCTTCAAAATCTACGGTAAGCGAATAAGATTCACAAAAAAATACTATTATTATTTATTGTTCCTATACACTTTTGAGTCTTACCCTGAAAAATAAAGCTACATAAAACACTGTAAATATGAACATATCCTATTACATTGATATTCCATAGATGGCAGTAAAGTCGCAGAAATTAATTTTTTTTTTTTTTTTTCTAATTGTTACTCTTTTTCCTCCACAGTGAAAATATTTTCATGGAATACTGCTTCCCACAGCACCAATAAGAGTGAAGGATCAATGATTTTCGGGAAGACTACTTAGCAACCGACTTTTACGAAAGGATCGTAAGCTTCTGGTACGGCTGGACAAATGTCTCAATCACAACGTCGACTGGGTAGAAAAATGAACATATGTTGTACCAACCTGTTAACGATAGGCTGAAAACAGTTTTTATTAAAAATAAGTTGAAACCCGCCCTAAAACCTCCAAAAAACATTAAATAAAAATTTCACACAGTTTAAAAGTTACTATGTTCCTAAAAACACAGGCTGTGGAGTTTACCATATCGCTTGCCAGTGCAAGGACATGTATATCGGAATGACCAAAAGGAACCTTAATCCTAGGGTCACGGAACACATCAGAAATGCCAAACAGAATGAAAATCCCACATCCGGCCTCTCACACCTTAAAACTACCACGCATGAAATAACCGATGCCAAGATATTGTACAAATCAGATTCCCATAAAGAACGAATATTTATGAAAGCATTCTTATTCACAAAAAACAACCTGCACTAAATTTAGATCCAGGCATGTTAAATAAATCATGGTTTGACATAATAAATAAAATGCAATAAAACCACAACACTTTTTTTTTAGCAATAATTAAAAACATATTTATACACATAATTTTCCATACAGAACCATACATACAGTTGTTCATATAAATCTTTGTTTTAGCATCTGGCAACAACTTTCCATTTCGCAACACACTGTGGTAACATTGCACCTACCTTGTTTCCGCCCAGGACCGCCATTTTGGTTTACACCTGCCAATCATACTGACAAAGACCATATCTGCGGACGGCTTCTTTTATCCCCTTAACCTTTTAACCTTCCTTTTGCACCCGAAGAAGCCAATGAATAATTTGGCGAAACTTCTAGTGTTAACGTTCTTTTTATCGCCATTCAATCTGAAGATACGATGGCAGCGAGGATGATGTACCGTGTTAAAGGTAAGCATATGTTGTATTTACTTGTGACAAACAATATTTGGAATATGAATTTATTTTAAGGCCTTTAGGCATCTTAGGCTCAGTCCGGGATACGCTGGGGAATAGGATATTGGAAAGCAGACAGCTAGGTCCCATTTTTGTAGGTATCTCTCCAGCATTTGCCTGGTATGACAGAAAAATCGATAACATTTGGAAGCATCAAGTTTTCTGTGCTTAAAAAACACTATTCTTATGTCCAGCTATGACGTCGCATGTCTACAACTTTTCTTATTTCAGAAGAAAATATATTGAAACATCGTAAAAATTTGTCGACTTACGGACATTTGCACAATCACATGACGCATTTTTGAGGAAAATATTGACCTGATGAACGTATTTGGCTAAAATATAAGTTTTTGTCGACAAAAAAGTCCTAAGTCCCAAAACCTACTAACTTGCATAGTTTCCTCGTTTGTCACACATGGGAGGAAGATATTCTTTAAGGACATGCGGCAATATTTTTGTCCACAGTTGTACCTTGTTAGTCTTAAAATATCTCAAAACGTACACGGGAAGCAACTACCACACACAATAGTGTTCCCTCATTCACGTACCTTATAGCCATGTTGCTTTGGTGTCGAATGACCGTTCCCTCTAGTTGTATGATTATTTTCAGTGGTATGCTCGCCATATCGACTCGGATCCAACAATCCTAACGTGACAAGTGACTGTGTGAAAGCGTCCCTTTGAACCAAATCACAAAATTGCACCATCACATCCTGAAGTGTGCTGCTATGTGCTTGCAACTTTTGAAGCACCCCAGACTAGAGAAAGAAAAATCAAATGCATATTTTAGTACGCAAGTTAATTCATTACATTTACATAAGTAACGATCTTAAATTTTTGAAGAGGGAGCACTAAAATAGTAATCTACAAAATTTAAAGGATCGATTACCACGCGCTGCATGTTCCAAACACAAACTTAGGAATTCATCTTGTAAGTTTAAGGAGAAACAACGAAAAAAAACTGCAAGGCTGTCTGAAAAGTTTCCGACCTTAGGCCAGGGATACCTGATGTGTTTCAATTCTTACTTACCTTCGAAATATTATCCTTAAGCTTCCTCAGATTTAACTCAACGATCCTGTCATTGCTGGAACCATGCTTGTAACGTTTGGAACTGCTGTCAAACCTGCCGTCGCGTTGTACATGATGTGTCCTCGGATGTCGAAGCGGGTAACTTTGAGTGCGAAAACCAGAAGTCATTTAGCTTCGCGAACACCAGGAATGCCGCTCTTTGCCAGGAAAGATTGGATCAAGTGCGAGGAATGGGCCGGGGCACTATCCTGATGCAGGTCCCAGTTTTGCAAAGGCCATAGATCTGCTCTTTTGCAACGAACTGCATCACGTAGGCGACGGAGAACGTAAAGATTGTACTCATTCGTAACTATTCGTCGTTCCGTTATTCGTGATTCACAATGACACGCTAATCAAACAACACATGCAGCTTAACTTACATTTGGCTCCATACATGCGGCCATTTTTGAACGTATTGTACCACTGTTTTATTTCTGTACTCCCCATGGTATCATCGTCAAAAGCTAGTTAAATGTTGCATCTTTTTCTGCTTGGCTATCTCTCTACACGATCTGTCATTGTACCCCGAACGAAACTCCGATAAAGAAGAACCACAGGTATACACAGGAATAACTGTATACAGTTATTATTATTTCAAGTTCCGGATATCTACGCGCTACAGCAGTCAGTTGTTCTCCAGTTTTGATGTTTTCTCCGCTACGTGTCGCCACTGTCTCTTCAAACATACTTCGTGAACACGTGAACTTCGCTGTCTTCCTCTCTACTTGAAAAAGTGTGAATACACGAAATATAGTG